>JAPYZR010001357.1:0-43467 GCA_030522945.1 Trichopria nigra | reverse complement strand
CCCCCCCCCCCCCCCCCCCCTGGGACAGCGAAGAGCAAGGAAGAGTAGGGAAGGAGGGCAGGGTAGTTGCTTGACAGGAGTACGGCGCAGCCCGGAATGCATTCCAGTGCGCTGCTGCCTCGATGTTTCTTGGAGCCTGCACATCGCCTACCTTCCACCTTGCTCGGTTCGCTCGGTCTGGCCAGTGCAGCCACCTATCTTCTAGTTCAACAAATGGCTCGATCCCGCACGAAATGGTGTATTTATTTTAGCCGACGCTTTTGACAGATTTAATTAATCTACCTATTACCAACCGAGTATACTCTCATATTGCAAAAGTAATTTGCGTTACAGATTAATTGATCGACAATATATATTTTGTAATCGCGACTTCCGTCGATCATTTATACAAATAGCTATAATGCATTTCTTACGTGAAAATGTTTGAGTTGAATATTTTTATCATTCTTAGTTTTATACCCCGTCGTTCTGAATTCCTAGACGATGGATTATTGAAAAATGCATGATCAATTTTAAAATAGTTCTTAATATAATATACCATTTAACAAACAAACGAATGACATTTTTACAAAAATTAATACCGATTTACTAATAATAAGTTTAGAAAAATTTTCAACGAA
Organism: Trichopria nigra; assembly: GCA_030522945.1. Classification (NCBI taxonomy): domain Eukaryota; kingdom Metazoa; phylum Arthropoda; class Insecta; order Hymenoptera; family Diapriidae; genus Trichopria; species Trichopria nigra. The sequence goes on along the minus strand of JAPYZR010001357.1, from coordinate 42,847 downwards.
ACTTTAAACTATCAGTAAACTTCCAGATTCTCGTTAAAATCAACATTGAAAGGTTGACTGGTGCTAGGACAAGCCGACAATTCGAATTAGATAAACCAGCCTTCGAAATCCGACGAGGAAGCGAAGGATCAGCGTCAGCGCTTAGAAGCGCTCCTTGGGATCTTAAGTGAGGCTTCCCTTAAACCTTAAACCCTTCTCAGACCACGAAACCCGGGAGTTTAGAGCAGTGAACTCCGGCACTCTGCAGCTAAAGGAAGAAGTCTATAGCGCGTGTACCGGTTTAAAATCAAAAGTTAAATCATGCCCACGGCTTAAGACATTATCACTTTTCTTTGCGAGCCAATGCTCACCCGCCTCGGCTAACATTAGAGCTTTCGAAATTCGTTGAGAGACTAAGAGATACAGAGAGAGACTAAGTGCCAGAATGAGAGGGGCAGCAGGGGAGAGCCGATGGTGGAAGTGAGAGAGAGAGAGAATCTCTCGAAATGGAGGATCGATGCGTCCTCGTCCACCCTCCAATTACATGCCATCCCTTATGGCCTGTGGGGAATAATTAGAAAGCAAGCTTGCGAGAGCGTAGATGGGTCTAGAATCTGTAGATGTTTCGTGCCTTCAGATTTTCGTTATCTCCGCGCGTGCAGAACTTTTCGGTTCCTAAAACTCGAATTACTTCATTTACGCCCGTATCATCCGTGATGCAACAAATATTACATCTGACGAAATGCAAATGTATTCGGCAGTGACGGGCAGGTCTTTGATAATTTCGCAGTTCTATCAATGTCCAATTATTTCCGTAACTTGCGAAAAAAGGCATGCGCCATTCTGCAAAATTGCCGAGTTCGTCCATTGAATGAAAATTCGAAATATTGTGCTAAGCTAAACTTTTAAAACTGACGTTGGCGCACAGGAGTTTCGGTTAAAAATAAAAACGTTAACGGATGAAGTATGATGAAAAATTGGCGAAATCAAAGTTAGCCGCATTAAATTCGATACTTTTCCTCGCGCTTCATTCACAGACATCCGCATCTGACGAAATGCATTTAAATACAGACTCATCAATTAATTAGCAAGCGTTGGCCGAGCCAACGGAGACGTGGGAGAAATACATCGCGATGGGATAGACTATGCTGCCTCTACCGAAGGGATTAGAGTATTAGGCGACGTCACGTCAGTAAAGTCTAAAGAGCCTCCTTGGAATTGTGTTCCAAGAGATAGTCCAAAGTTGTGCAAGAGCCTCTCTTCCTTCGCCCGCTCCCTTCGGCCCTTCTCTCTCTCTCTCTCTTCCCAATGAGCTCTCGACAATTCCAATTAGATAAACCGCCACCGGATCAAAGCTCTTAGCGGTTAGGCTTGCCCTGGATTTCTCGCGACCATTGTCACGACGGCTCATTCCGAAATATTGGCATTAACGGCCCCAACGTGGTCGCAGACGATCTTGGCCGACCACCCGACGATTTTCTACCGAATACTTAATGCGTTACTTCGTCGACTAAGTATATTCATTCGTCTATTCGACAAATACGTATCGTTAAAATACTATAAACTGTTTATACTGTTAAAAAAAAAACACGTTTCATGCAGTGTTTTAATCGAGTGATGTTTTTTTTTTTGTTTTGTTTATTTCCGTTTTCAGCACTCTGCCTAACGAAAACAAGAAACTGCGAGCCATTGAACAGCTCGAAAGAAAGGTACGACAGGCGTTAGCTCGTATGTCTTTTTCTCGCCGACAGAGGGTGACGCGTCCGGCGAGCGCCGGATAATTTAAGGGCCTACCAAGCGTGGATAATGGGAAGTTGGCTAATGCACCCCACTTGGCACCACGTGGTTTCTCGCGAGGTGCACGCATAGCGCTGTGACTTTCCTTTCCCTCTTTGCCTCGTAGCCGCGAAGGGTGAGCCACCCCTGCATAGCACCCTTAAAACAATTGCACGGGTCACCATGGTGCTCTGCTTTTCATCGAATAAATATCAAATCGAGTTTGCAAAACAAACTAGAGCCAAAACTATCGGAGGGATGGTGCCTGCGTAACCTAACGGGAATTTCAATTATTTTTAGCCGGTCGTATATTAGTCCAATTTCGACGGAAGACTGCAAGATTCGATTATCATCGCGACCACGTGATTTCTAAAGTAATGATGCAATTGCGTTCGATAGCGTGCAGAGAATCTGTTTTGGAAGAGAACTCGGACAATTCGTAACGATACTGTGATTGGCTTTATTTTCTAAGGGTATTCTTATATCATGGCGCTCGGACGAGGCGCGGCCTTTTTTGAGTTCGACGGTCCAGTATTAAACCGTACTTCTGCTTCAGCCAGGACCAAGTGGCATCATCGTCGGAGTAAGATGCACGACAGTGAAAGAAAAAGGAGATAACGGACGAGAAAGTGCTGCGACTAGGACAGCTGCTCAGTTGGCGATCAAGTCGTCGTTCGACTCCAGGGAATATTCCCCTCGTCTCTTAACTATTTTCTCAGTCTCCTCGTCTCTCTCTCGCACATTCGGTTACTCCCAGCCTTGTTTTCTCTCCCTCTCTCTCTCTCACTCTTGCAGTTTCGTCACATCGATCTTCTTCTACAATCCCTTTAAAAAAAAAAAAGCAGCCACACGGTGCTCTCTTTCCAATCGTACTTGGATTAAATATTTAGGGATGGCCGATACTCCGATTTAAGTGACTCTCTCCTGGTCTAGCTGTAAGCATCGTACGTACTCCCCTAAAGGAGCTTCTTATGTAGTAATCATATATTTAAGTGTCCAATTTCGAAATATACCTATCTTTTTGCGATAGCCGTGCCACTTTATTTTGAATGTTTCATGGAGTCAAGAATTGGGGTAAAAGCGACTGTTTAAGGCGAAATTCGTAAATGTGCCAAAACTCAAAATCACATTTTTTTTAACGTAAATATTCTTCGGTTGCAATAAAACGGCATTGTTTTATCGACTGAAGATTGTTGATATCCGACTTAAATGTTTCTTTTTTCGTGTTTTTCTTTTTAGGTACAACATTCACGTAATAACAGAGTCAAATAAAAGTAAATATCTTCATCGTTACAAACTACTCCTACGTACGATTACATTAATGTTGCATTTGTACATGTGTAATTTGATATTGATCGCGTTGGCATATAATACATACGGTGAGGTTATATACAATTGCGTGTTATTACTTACGTCGTCATACACACACACACATATATATACATATATGTGTATATGTATATATTGATGATATAATTGCTGTCGCATTATGTTTATCATGCACAAGATGCTTTAACTGCCTAATATATTTAAATATTCATACACTTTATTACAATATTCCAGTCTCACGGTAATTACCGCTCGGCGACGATCTTGCTGATGTGTTTTTTTTTTGTTCCCGTTGCGTTTCCTACGTAATGGCCCGTCATTATATGTAATTGTTTTCTTCCCTGTACGTAACGCGTCAAATATTTAACGACGTGTCGAACCTCCCGAAATAATCATAACGCAATGTTTCGCCTACGTTCGGAATCTTGAGTGTAGTATACTAGGAGGATTCAACCCCATTTCGCCGCGCGGCAATATGTCACGCGTCCTACTCGGCGCGTAATTAAAGAGAGCGCCGAGCAGCATGACGCCGAGGTGAAAGGAGCTGCGGTATAGGTGAGGGATGTGTTTTACCATCTTATGCCCTCTGCCGTCCCTACACGGCACATATTTTCATATAACAAAACCATCTGCGTGCCGCGCATTACAAATTTCCTACTGATTTATAGGGATACTGCGGGCAGAACGAGCTACGAGAGGTACGGCGCGCGGCCAGGATGTATATTTATAGTCGAGTGCGGAATATGCGCAAGAAAGTACGCGCGAAAGACCGGCCTGATGTTTATAAGTTTGCGCCAACGGTGAATAATGCGCAATCTGGCGTTACCCCGGCAAACATTTCTTCCATTACTCTGGATTTTTGACATTATCATCTGAAATCACCTTCTAAAACCAAATAGTACCGTTATGTACGGTGGATGTCCGCGGTATGTCTCCACGACACGGCTCCATTCAACGTCCAATTATCGTGCACTGAATGTCCATGTCACACCCAGTCCATGCATCCATGGCGCTGACGCGTGCGACCACTGGACGTCCGACCATACATGGGACAAATTTTGATGGACATCGGACATCCATTTTACGTACTGGTACGTACGAACAATGAACACATATTGTCCTCACATATCTGGACGCCTCGTCTTTTGCGACGACTATTCGGAATATCCGATACGTTCATACACGGAATTTAAACTTTAACGTACAGGAGTATCCTCAACTCATTACGGAGAAGAACAATGTATAATTACAGCATAGCGTCTACAATCCTACTGATGTAATTTACAGCGATTATTTCAGTCACGTCAACTCACATCCAGTATCCGATTGCCGTCAAGTCAATTCATCGGAAGAATTGTTAATCAGAGAACCTAAATATTTATGCCGATCCTGCAAGCTGGCATGGTATCAAATCTATTAGATCCCCTTAAAGGATTGCGCCCCGAAGACGAGTACACATAAGCGAAGGGTGGTACGAACTATGAAAGGGGTGAAGGGATGGCAAGAAGGGTTTGCTCGGACCAACCGACGGACAGACTCACGCTGGATCGATAGCGTCATGGTGACAAGTATCAACGTGTATTTGCTCCTTATGCTGCTCAGTACATATATACGAATCTACGCGAATCTCCGTAAGTCGCCATTAAGTTACCGGGCAATGTGGGATATTATACGAACCGCTCAGTGTTACGCTCGTGCAGATAACGCTTTATATTGCAGCGAACAATACTCCAGAGCTTAATTAGCAATTTAGTCTGCAAATATTAGATCTTGGCAGTTCGACTTAAATACGGTCTAGAGCGTTAGTTGATTGCAGTCGTTGGCGAATATTCGGAATATCAGTTTATCGTTCAAACATTGATAAAAATAAAAATGGCATTAGTGATCTTTCATTTTGGAAAAATTTAAGTCTGTATTAAAAATTGCCATGGATTGATTCTTGTTTTTTTTTTTATTGACCAAATTCAGTGTGGCTTTAAAAAAAAGGATGATTTTTCGGATTTTATTTTTCAACGAACTCTCGGTTAAGCGGGAGTTTTATGATTTTCCCATTCGGATCGACAAAAACTTTCGCCCCGGGGGCAAGCACGGTTGAATATCGCGCAAATGCATCTAGTGTTTGATTAAGAACAGTAGTCGACCGTTCAACATCGGAGCAGCACGTATGCGCATCGCACGGGAGAGTTCTTACCAATACTAAATTTCGGAACGAGAATACTAAATTTCGGAATGAGCTCGGAGTAAACTGTTCCTAGTACGGCTGTAATAATATGCTGCTGGCCATTACAGGATCCCGAAATTGCCCTCCTCGGCGACCAAATGCCGTTGGATTACGAGGCGATTTTGCGTTGGGACGTCGCCGTTCGGATTTACGAGAGTGCCGGCGTAAAGATCGAGATCGAGATTTCTTCACCGAAAAGTTTCGTAGGCGGAGTAATTATCTTGAAGCATTACGTTAAACGTCCTCTTAATCGTTCGGTTCGTTCATTTTATCGGATGACAATTTGAAAGGAACGCATCAGCGAGAAAACATCATTGTCGTCTGATAAATCGGAAATCGAAGAGGGCCATGAAACTTATTTCGCGATGAAGAAGCGTATAAAATATTTTCAGATGCAGGTCACAAATGGATAACGCGATGAGGTACCCGACAAATTTATTTGCCGGCTCTTTCGTCTTGCGCGATGAAAAGAAAAAGGCCCGTGGCAGTTTGTTACGAGAAGCAGTTTCGAGGGACCGACACGTGCCGGGTAACATGATTACAAATATATCATAATCTCTTTCCAGTGTCGAAACCGTAGCAGTCCCACTATGTATCTTCAATACGCGGTACACGTGCGACGCCTATCGATGCGAGTTCATTGCTGTAAATCACTACAGGGACGAGGAAAGCAGGGAGAGCCGAGAAAAGGCGAGCTCTCGTCACTACGCTTCTTCCAAACTCAGTTGCAAGACGTGACTTGTTACCCTTTCTTACATTCTTAACGTCATTTTTTGAGAAAGGAACCTCCCGTCGGTTGTTTTACAGAAAAAGCTTTTTGTTTAAAGGTGCTTGAATGACTATATCCAGAAGACGTTCCAAATGACGTGGCGTGTATTCGGGTTAAACCAGTTGAACAAGTCGGCAACATCCGGATGATAATAAACGAAACTGGCCCGGGAGAAATTAATGAAACACTCGGTAGCATGATCCGATCGATTGTGTTCTCTTTGGTGCTTCGCGAAAATCAACGAGGGGCAAAATGCATCAACAAAGAGCAAAGCATCTTAGAATGTTTCACGCCTCATTAGGCTACAATGTGTTGCGGCAGCAGAGAATTATATCAGGCATGAGATGCCGCCGAGACAAATGGTCCCAACCGGAGGTAATTGTGGGCTTTTATTAGCTCTGGTTTCGCGTCTGGCTGCGATCTGACGCCGCGCGAGAAGCAGCAAGGGGTTGGATGGAGTTTTCCTGTCAGCTATGCAGGCAACCCTTTCTTCGCCCCGAGCCTCTACGGGTGTAACTACTCGCGTGACGTTAACGTAGGAATGCGAATCCGGTCTAGTCTTTCTCCGTTTGTCTAATATATATTTAGTCTTTCACGAGATCAGCATTATTATTCCCCTACGAAATTCCACGCTTTCAGCATTTTCAAATTAAAGCTTCGCGAGGCTAACTATGCTGATAATGCTTCGTGTCCTCCTTTCGTCTGTCGATTTTTGCCTTTCTTCGCCCGATCGTCCAAGGAATTCCATTGCCCGCGCGTAGACTGTATCTGGATTAAAACTCGATAAAATTTCTAGCCGATAATTCTCGCAGAGTTCAATGATTTCTCAGGAGCGGTAAAAGTTTTTAGAGTTTTGCTTCTTCTCCCTCGTCCTCTTTCGTCCCGCTCGAGTCTTCTCCTTTTCCATCCCTGTATTCTTTCGCGGACCCTAAACTCTTCGATCGACGGTTTTGCTCTCTTTTTACACAGGAATAGCAGCACATCCACCCGTTGCGTCTTAACTTCCTACTAAAAATCCGGTTCTTTAAGACCGATCGGCTGACCACCCTAAGATATTTATTACGACTTGGAAGAGCCACGTTAAAGTTTTTTCCTTCCACCGATTTACGGGAAATCCAATTCGCTTCTTCTTTTCTTTTTTTTTTCAAATGCAAATTATTTCACCGATCGAAATGCAATTTCGTCCGAGTAAAAAGTATCAGTGTCAGCTTTGCTGGTTTTCCATTGCATTTTCTAAAAGTTCCCGTTTTAATCGTCTCGAGTATCGGACAAGCGTATCCCGAATATTTTCGAGCAATTGAACGTCAATTATTGTTTAAATCTACCAAATGACGGCATTGTCTGCGTATTGTTTCTGAAAGTCTATTTTCGCGAGGGATAAAAGCGAATACCCAGGCAGCCGAAGCCCCAACTCGGTATGCTTTTCCTGGACGGCAATATTAATATGGTCAGCGTGTTTCTTGGCATATTTCAAATACTTGTAAGGTTAATTACTTCGCAGCAGACATTGTTGCGGTGGCAGAAAACCGTTCGGAATACCGTCCAGTGTGCGGCGCTGCCCGTGAACGCGGTCAGGACGATGTCCTGCTCCAAAGTACGTAAAACAGTCTACCTATGGTATTAAATTATGCATTAGCATCGGTGCGAATAAAGCGAACCTCGACTTTCGCGAATGTAATTAACCGCTGCAAAATTCTAACGTTAAGTAATAGCTCGACATTGTTCGCGCGATACATTTTATCAGGGATTGCCGATAATTCCTTTCAAATTTTAAAGTATCCATCCATGCTGTCCGTTGTCGGGCAGTATTCCCGAAAATTTTAATTGTTCAACGTTTCTTCTGGCGATATTCGCGTAACATGGTCGTATTTCAATGGTTAATTGCTGACGATAACGCGTGCAACGACCTCGTGCATTAATGCTCGCTCGATTTCGCCAAATGACGTCGGAAACGCGCAGTATTCCGGTTACTTCGCAGCCGACGCGACATTTTCGAAGGATAATGTTTCGAAAACCCGTATTTTCGCTGGGACGTTATTACGTCTCTCTAGGAGGCGACGTGCTCGCTCGCGCCATATGGGAAGCGACCCTATCTCCGTCCCTTTTCCACTCGTTATCCGACCGAGCCTCATGTATTTATGCATTTCCTAGCCAGCATCCTACCGCCTAGAGTCTGCCCGCTTTTCTTACGCTTTAAAGACGCGAAAACTCGCGCGCGGGAAAATCGAAATTACGATTTGCATGAAATTATACGCTCATAATTCTCCCTATTTCGCTCTGCTTAATGGAGTAATGTGTATTTAGCGCTTTTGGCGAATGATACTCCCCTGAAAATTTACTTCTCTAGCTCGCATTATTATCTATTATTGTTTCTGTAATAATAATAATAATAATACGCTACATTTTTATTTCTAGGTCTATCTCACATCCATGATCAGATGAATGTAAAGCGGACGTCATATGGACGACGAGACGTAAACCATTTCATCAATTGGACGTCCATTTTACGTCCAAGGACGTGTGGATGTAAAATTGACAAAATATGGAATTTCGATGCAAACAGCAAAATGTTTAGCGGAATGACATTTGTTGTCGTTGTTTTTATGGTATTAAAAAATTGATAATTTGCGTCGCGACAGCTTGAGCGATCACAAATGACTAATCCGATACACCTGGTAATAATTGCAGTCGGGGACTGCCGTTATACTCGCGATTTTGTCGGTAAAATCGAAGTTCGCCGTACGACCCTCGTTTGCCCGGGTAACGTCTCGAATCCGTGAGCGCCTTTTATTATTCGAGAGCCATATTTACTCATTGGATTCAATTCGGATTCACTTACGGTATGATTTACGCAGGGAAGGCGTACCTGGCATGGGTGATGGGAATTTATCGGAGGCGGGCGCCGCCCTAAAAAAAACTAATGCGCTCGGGGGAAAGAGATGAAAGACACTGGGACAAGATCGGAGGGAGATGGAGATCGCGACGTCCCTTTCGCACGTGTTGTTAGGCGCTAAAGGAAGTTCCGAAAAGCTTACAAACGGAATATAAATTTATCGCGCGATATTACATTATAGGAATTAAATACATTTACATTATACTAAAACTTCGTTAAATTGAATTGAACGCGACTGACGATCGAAAATACCATCTCAAATTCAAGCAATCCTCTGATATTAAGTAAAAATAATGATAATTAATAAATGCATGCGCAAAATACGTGTAATTTTATTTTTTCGGGGAAAAAATGCTTGCGTTTTATATAAAATTTTTAATAAAGTTGGTAACAATGAAAGGAATAGTTTCGACTCCGGCCGAATAAAGGGAATACAATTTGTCGCCAATTAAAATGCGCGAATGCATTTCGCGAATCGAAAAAACTTGCAGACTAGTTTTTTTTTTTCGTTTCTTTTACAATGCCCCTAGAAGCAGGGATCGTACTGCCAAATTTCAAAGGGCATACCAGCCGTAGGTGCGCCCGATATAAAAAGCATCTATATTCGGAGCCGGGAAATTCGCGGGACATATTTGCTTTATATTTTCGCTAACCGCTTTATTGCAGCCGAGCGAACGCGGGTCCGAGCGGCAATAGACTCTCGTTCGGAAACGAGACGTCAAGAATGTACGCGATTGCGCTTCATCGCTGCTGAATTTTTATCTCTCTCCCCCTGTAATGCGGAACCGCGAACCGCCGGCGCGATTTAAATGCATGGTTCCATACATCAAATTGACAACTGTAACCAACGTTCGAAGACAGAAATCGGTGTTGCACGAAATTAATTGCACGTACGGCTCACCCTCCGACAATTGACCGAAAGTGTACGTTCATCGGTCTGGACGAGATTTATATGCATTCTGAATTGCGTTAAAGCGCGTCTCTTACGGATAGTTGGGATATCCGTAATAACGATGAATATCATTTAAGAGATGCACCCTGTGGTGGAACTTATCTAATTGAAGCAATTTACCAGCGGCATGATTATACGTGCTCGATAAATTCCGCCTAACGTCGTGCGATGTGATATCATTCATTCGACCAGAAATCGTCGGTAAAATTCCAGAGATAACGGGTGCCTCTTATAAATATTCCGCGACAAATCATTTGCCATAAGTCACTGTACATCGGATAACAGCGTGAGTGCGGTAATATAATTCTCGCGGCGAAATTTCTCCGGCGGAGGAAGTACGAGTTGCCTAAAAGCCTGGAGAAAAAGTGGGGTCGTTATGTTGATGCCCCAACATATCGTGCCAGCCGCACGACGTCGTTCGTGGCATTTTGGCCCTGAATTGCGAGTACGACATTACAGCCACGAGACTGAAGACACCCCTAACCGTACTATGGGGTTCCGAAAAGATACACGGCAGACCGAGAGAGTGTAAAATGTCAACGAAATGCTGCCAGTACCTTTTTTCCTCGCGAGTACGATCAAACTTTGGATTTCGGCTTTTAAGAATGACTTATTACTCGGGTATAATAGAAATACTTGGTGTCGTTTTCATTCAAGTTCATTTCAAATTATGACGAACGAATCATATGTCGACTAAATTGGGAATTTGTTTTGTTTCCATTTCACCGTCACTGTTATTGGCCATTCGGCGATGATCTGGGGTATCGTCTGGAAATCACTTATTGCGGTCCTAACAGTGACTGGAGCTGATGAATATTTTAACGACGTCTATTTTGACCGTCGCAGTTTCATATGTCCCAGGGATGCCATCCGTATCTTACGCATCGAGATGCTTTATTAGTGCTTCTACAGGACTGAAGGGGAACCTGTATCAATGGGAACAACGCTCTGGTTCTCCTATTTATTCGAGGGTTGGCATCCAACTGGAGTTTCGTAGTGGTTGGTAGGGGGAGGGGGGGGGGATAGGAAGGGAGCCGAAGAAGGTCGGAAAAGCTCTCTCTCTCTCTCTCACCATCTCTCTGTCTCTCTGCGAACCCGAACATGAATTAAAGTTTTAATTTCTCTAAATCACTGTTCGCCCTCGAGCTCTTTCAACCAGACGGTCCGTTACTTATGGCTTCTGCCCTTTTACCGCCACTCCCGATCTTATACGAACGAAAGACTGTCGAAATCGATACGCACTTGTCCGGAGTGACGACGACGACGACGATTAGGTCCATCGATTCCTCCTTCCCGGTCGTTTCGCGATAATGAATTCGAGTTCGATGAATTACAATACCGCTTTCAATGCGACGGATTATTATCATATCCGACGTATTAAAGTCGAATAAAAATGTCGACACTCCCTGCGACGATGATTGGTTCGAATTCTCCTAACTGCGAATGATAGACCCAGTTCGGGGTAATTGGTCGTGCGGATCGATCAAGCAGGAATTTGCACTCTACCAGTTTCGCGAAAATCATACGGGAAAGTGGAGTTGGAAGTTGGTTTTAACGGCGGGTTCTCTCCGTTTTTAGTGTGTGATGTTCTGCCGTATTTTTATTATCGTTATTAAGCAATTAAAATCACGAGCGATATCCCGGCGTTATTGGGCTCCGACACGGAACGGGCGACTCTGGTTTCGCGAATTAAACCGCTACCTGTCTACTTCAGCGCGAAACTAGCATTTTCAAGCAAAACTGAAATTTTCCGCGTAATGGGTTCGTTTAAAAACAACTTATCAACGGATTGGCCGATTAACTCCGCTTTTAACCCTCAAAATTGATTTAAAAGATTCCATAAATTTCTGCTCTCTCTAGAAGGCACTATCTTTTCGATCGAGCTTCCCGTTTTGCCCGGTGCAAAAACACACGGATATCCTCGCAATGTACTTAATCGTTTTGACACGAATCCGCGTGTGCTTTATTGCCGCAATTTCAGGCCTCGATATTCAAAGATTCAATGACGCGAGAACAATGCAAAAAGTCCCGTTTTCAACATGAAACTGCCATTATCGACGCAGATGCAATCCTGTTCTCGACAATATTCCTGAACCTCGTTTAAAGTCATGGGGGCACTTGGCCGCACGCTGAAAAGGGTGGGAAGGGTGTGTGCTCGGTATCGCGAAGCTGCCAGGCGTTAGTATTAACGCTATAGGTACTGCCTGCAAGAACTTCGTTCCCTGCTACCCCACCGGTGACATATTGTTTCCATTCTGCACTTGGGCTAAAGCTCAATAAAAAACCGGCATAAATATCGTCTCCCTCGCTTTAAGCATAAGAACCGGGCCGTTTGCTAAGCGTATCGCGGAAATGCGCACGCAATGTCCCGGGGTACGTACAGTTGAATAAGTGTTCGCGGAAGCTGGTTCGTTCGCATGCGGTAAGGCGCTGGGTCTAATTTGTCTGAGTGGCTTTTTGGACCGAGCGAACGTGTGCAGCCGGCCACAAAGATTATGAAGATACACCCCTGCCGGGCGCGGCAAGAATTTTCAAAGGTAACATTTTCAAAGGGTCTTAAATCGGTCGAATGTACACGGGTCTTTTGTCCGAGATTCTCGTTTCTTACAAAAGCAACGATAAAAAAAATTAAGTCATTCTACGTACGATGTGTTGAGTAATTAATAAGGAAGTTCTAATGTGAAAGCAAGTGCCAACGGTACTGAAAGATGACTGTGCTGACTCCTTTGTTGTATCACATGTCTTTTGTTGATTTTTCGTAAATGTAAGAAAGCGTGAACGAGAATGAGCATATCCAAATGACTTGGAGTACAATAATGGTCGATCTGACACAATAAAATTACTCATAATACATCACAACAAATCCTTCGGATCAGCTCATTCCGTCAGATCAGATTCTCGGTGGTTATGTAGCGAGGCATTAAGTTTGTTACAGAAACAAACAAAAAACTATACCAAAGTGTGTCGTTGCAAAGAATCGCACGTTGTGAGCGTTATGCATAAGTAGGATATATCATACAAGATGTAATGCCGGAAAGTTGGTAAGCACTACGGTGCGCTACGCGTGTGGCAAAGCGGGTCCAAAAAGCCACTGATCACGTTGCAGGATTACATGAAATACTTACAGCGTAATGGGTTCCTCAGGACTAGACGGCGAAGTCGGGATTACGACGGATGTGGGTCGTCGCGCTATACCGGAAGATCTACCTCGGTCATCCACCTGCAACATAAATTTTAAACTTCCTTGAAGCGATATCATTTTCATAAATCTTAGGTAATTATAAGAAAATAAGACATTCGAAATTCACCAGCGAAGAGACCAACATTGAGTGCGCAATTACATTGTGCACAGGATGCCTTAGCGTCGTTACTCTCAATTAGCCAAGTGCGTTTAAAACAGCTTTTCAAATTTATTCATTACTATTTCGCCGGTAGAATGTACTAATTCGCCAATGAAAGGACGGCCGTGCAAAAATAAGACGTATCGCGATAGGTGACAATCCCCAGCCATTTTGGAGAGCGAAAGGATTAAACACTTACTTTTCCGATGATTTACGAGGAAAACGGCTTGAGTTATTACGGAAAGTTTTTATGGTCGCGAATGCCGAATAGAGACGGTCGGTTTATGGCTCTGGTTCAAGCCTATAATGGCACCCACTAGGAAAATTATGGAAATCAAGGGAGAGAGACGCGACGGAAATCTGTAATATCAATATTAACATATTTATAGTAGGAGTTGCAAAAAACACATCGAATTGTCGTATCGTTCAAGGTTGTAAATATCTCTTACACAAATGATCAGGGGAACATTGAATAAAACTCGAGATTCTCCGCTTCTTAATCTTTTTCTTACAGACGATAATGTAGTGAGTCATCGTGGAAGCTTCGTATCTCAGGAAAAAAATACGTCGATACAATTTTTTCACTTGGTTATTTCATCTTTCCCAATTTCACTTTCCAGGACATTTCCAGGACACGGGAAAGGGCTCTACTCATTTTTCCATTCCATTTTTACTGGGGGATGAAATGTCCATGGTAAGAACTACTCAAAAATAAATGTGAGGAGAGGAATTGGACATTTTCCGTTTTTTCCAGGACCGGAAGGCGAAATGGCAAATGTCCTACTACTACCACAGATTAATTATATTTTTATTCCTGCAATTCTTTTTTTGAATTTGTAACAATTCCGAAATGCTGGGGATTTAAACCCGTACCCGTAATCACACCCTTATTGCGTTTTCAGTGTAAAAGGGCAAACTTCATTTCGTATTATCAAATAAAGTAAGGACGACGAATGGGCTGCACTTAACGAACTAACGAGGCATATAAATTTGATTGTCGTTTCATAATTCTATCTTACTGCCGGAAATAATAGTCGACATATATATATATATATATATGTGTGTGTGCTAATCCCCAGAACTTGAATATTTTTGTAATATTGTACGTCAGGATTTTATCTGTTTAAATTATAATTTTTTAATAAAGTTTAGATAATATTCTGTTATCAAACGTCATTCGTGTATAGGAAAAAAAAAGCATGCAACGAAAATTAAACAAGAGTACAAAAGACCAGCAGTACGAAAGAACACAAAAAAAAACCGAAACATTGCACGTCGAGGAAATTACGAGTTGCGTCGCATGTTTCCGATTTCGATCGCAGTTGACCTAGTTTTTGCTTAACTCAGAATTACCAGATTGTACAACAACTTAAAAATATTGAAAGCTTATAATAATTTTACGAGTCTGTTACTGACATTATTTTTAGTTTCGAATTATTGACTGCTTCTTACGAAATGACATATACGAAACAAGTCGTGCAAAAGTATTATTGAATTATTTGATTGATACTTGTATTTCGGTTTATCGACATGACGTGCATGACAAATCTTGTTTTTATTTTGAAACACGGTAAAAATACAAGCATGTCTAATTTGAAAAAATGCCCTACAACGCCCATTTCTCGACAATCATCAAAGTTGACTCAACGCTCGCTTTCAATTAACTGACTTGCAAGACTAGCGTCGATGGAGGAAAGACTAACTAATGAATGAGAAAGCTGAGCGTGATTTACATTCCTCCGTCTCGACGACATAAAAATTCCGTGGCGATAACTTCCTTTGTTCTTTCGTCTGCGGTCGCGGGGCTACCAGCCCTCGTGGCGTGGAACCAGTGGGGCGCCTGTACATTACTACGGCTTTACTAGTTTTTGGCTTATATTACATTTTTCCTTGATTAAAGGTGATCTACCTCAAAGTCCCGCCTCAAGAAGGATCGCTGGGTCCTCGTTCATGTCGGCGCTCTTTCCTCGTTGACGGTCTAACCTGTCTATAATTACGTTTCATTTACCATCATGTATTCCCTTTATAATTGGAGGTAATGATAAACAAGAAAAGACTCCTCTCAAAACAAACACCAACGTTTTTCTTTTCCAATGACTTGTAAATGTATCTGTGTTTAGAAATGATGTAAACAGAACAAGGTTGATGGAACAACATTAATTAGCAATGGTCAGTATCACGAAAACGAACGGCCATCGATCTTCAGCACTGGTATGATTCAGTATATAGATTTGAGAGTAGTACGGTGTAACATATCGACGCATATGACAAGTGAAACTTGTGACGTATTGCATCATCACCTAACGCTTCCAACTGATCGATAAACTAATTAATCAAATTGTATGGCCATGGAAACGGGAATGGAAGCTTGATTTGCTTAATTAGTGTCGTGAATAGAGCAGACGCGTTTCGTGAGCTAGTTGCAATTTTGAGTGTTTTTAATGATCCATCATTGACCTAATAGGTTCTGGATCTACAAAAATTATATTATTTATGCTCTGTTTTTCTACGATTATGATCATCAATATGAACACGGACGAAAAATTAAACTTTTCAGCTATTATTTAATCATCGCCCTATTAAATTTGTTTAAAGTTACTATAACTAGTCTTGCTGTATATCACTACCAGTAGAATAATGAAGATGCTCGAGCACAAAGATGAAATGTAATTAAGATGGTAAATAATCCGTTCCGAACAAACTCCCGGATCAAAGAACGCGAATGAAGGCTGATAGAAACGCGCAGAGGAGGAGGAGGGGTAGTTGCGTGGGCCGACGTTAGAGTCGACGACGTGTCGGCATAGTCGGGCTTGCAAGCTCGGATGGGAAAACTCTCTACCGACGAGGTCCCTCGATAAATATTTCCGTCAAGTGACCGGGAGTTCGGGGTTGGAATTCAAAGAGAGCCGAAAGGTGGAATCGAGAGCATCCTCTTTCCTTTCCAGGAATCGGGAGCATCAGCGAAGAAGAGAGGAAAAGAGATAGATAGGTAGAGAGTGAGTGAGTGAGTGAGTGAGTGAGTGAGTGAGAGAGAGGGAGAGTTGGCGAGAGGGCAGTATATTTGCGTTACGTTACGTAGTTGCGCGTTTAATCAGCCGTGTACTCGGGAAGAGGGGCGTTTGAAGGAGAATCCTGGCTGGGTGGGGGGTGGTGAATCGAAGAAGAAGCGGAATGGGACTCCGGGAAAAGTCGTCGAGTCCAGAGGATTGAGGACCGCACAAACCTTTGCGGAGCCAAAAAGAGGACTTGGTTTATTGCTCTACGTTCTTCCTGGCTTGCACGGACAGTTGTTGGAGCGGATTTGCCGCCGATGTTCTGCAAAGAATGTCTCTTTCCAGTCAAAAGTCCTTTCAAATGAGAAAGCAAATGTACGCCCTTTTTACTTAACCATGTGGCAGAGAAGACCAAATGTTTTCGAACGTAGATGAGGAGCTTGGTAATTAACAACTTATTTCAGATCGGATAAGCGCAATCAAAAAGCAAGAATGATAAAGTAGGGGGCGGGGAAAGCGCCTCGGAAACGTCGATGGCATGACAGATTGCCCCCCGTATTTTCCACCACATAGATCATCGGCACCCGCCAACTTTTAGTTCTGCCTCGATGATCAGCGTTATCGACTCCCGTAATTGACGCCGCTGCTGTCGTGACGGAGTCTCCAATAAAGTACACGTTGTCTGAAATTCTAACGAATTAGGGAACGCATTCCCACAACATTCATACGAACCTATTTACGAAAGCTGTATATCCTTTATAACTTCTAATTACTTACCTCCCAAATGCATCGAGTATTCGTCGTTTATTTTCGATTCGAAAGCAATTATCGAATGAATGGCTATTTCAATAAAACTTTTCTACCGGTTAATAGTTAACGAGTATCGATTCACCAATCTGGGAAACCTAAATTTGTCAAGAACGAACCTGCTTCGGAAAAGCGGGCACATACAATTCCATTGTTTCACCCAAGCCGCGCGATATAGATACGAATTTGATAAATCCCATTCTATTCAGCTGGAAGTTAATTTAAATCCGAGAACCTTAGACATTATTTCTGCCAGTAACATAATAAACGCGCTGATAGATTCCATTGTTTCGCGGTGTCTACCTAACGCCACCATCCACTTCGCACTTGTACAAGACGGAAGTTCGCGTGACTGGACAGTGAAATAGAAAATGCTTGATTCCACTGCTAATGCATCGTTCTGGGACGGGGGGGGGGGTGCAAAATTGTCCCGTAATCTTATCATTTTCGGTAATAAGGTTTTCGTATTGAATGCACGCAACGATCTGCAGTAATTTTCGCGTGGCTGAAACGTGTCGTGAAGGAAGCAAATATGAAACTTGTATTCATGTCGAAAACTAATTTGTAGCTTGACAAATTTTCCGAAAAGCTACGAGTTAGTTTGGTAATAACGTTGTTAAACGCGACGGACAAGAAATACATTAGAAAACTAATGAATATTTCCATTTACGCTTGATGTTTCATCTAGGATTAAAAACCAGACTTAACGAAATGCTTTAAAGTGCGTAAAAAAAGGCGAAACGATAATTTATTCAATGGAAGAAAGAGATAGCCTGCGGTGATGCGTATATTTCGTGGCGGACGAGCGCCGCGCCGTTTTAATCACTTTCAGCCCCGTACAAGGAATTTACGGCGCCGAAAGAAGGCTGAAAATTGCTTTGTTTTAAAAAAAGCGAAAGTCGCGGAGGCGGTAGCGAGCGTCAAGGGCCGTGAATTTCGGCAAATTAAATACCGTCGGTGTAGTGGTCACCCCTTAGGTCCAGCTAAGCCCAATAACTCATAGTGGGAATGCAGAAGGGCGAACCCTTTTTTCCTTCTCCGACGGTGGCCTGTGCCGCGAGAGGGTGGTGAGAGCCGCCTGCAGGAGCCAAGGGGTAGAAAAATACAGCACAAACGCCTATTTATCTTGAGATTTGTAGCCGCCTGCTCTCGATATTTATTGGCCCGGCACTGAGGGCGCCTCGCGCCTAACTCTGACGGACCGTTAAATTTTATTATGTTTTTTCCTTGCGCGACGCCTGAAATAACGCTTACTTTCACGAATGATTTCGTCCTTTGCCCATACCAATTTTCTCGTTCGCGACAATATTCAGATGGGAGGTATAACGGCCATAAATAATCGACCGAGGTGCGGGAAACAACTTTATTAGTCACATTTGATCGGCAGATATTGCAACGTACCAAAAAGTAGTAATGAATTTTTGTCGTCACAGCCCGCCAAAAAAATTTTTCGGTTTCAGAAATGTCACTGGAACGTTCTGGAAACGGTGAATATCCTACCTCAGAAATTGTACAGCGAAAAAAAATGAAAAATGACTGAATTAAAGTACAATTAACGTATTGTGGTTCGAAAAAGATTACTTCCGTTCGCTTCATTCCATTGATGCTCTTTTTGGGAGAAATCTGACGAAAACACAAAGTCACGACGGGCGATTAAGTGGCTCTATCGGTGAAAATTATATTTCGGATTAAAGGAGTAGTGGCTGGCACTGTTGCGATAGTGGCGTTGTGGCACGAAGAGGCGCTAACCCACGCGCCTCATTATCTTAACAAATCTAATCTCGTGGTGGGTGTTTATAAATGTCTTGTTTTCCGGTGGAATGGCGCACCAGAGAGGAGAGGTCGAGGCTTTGGCTTACCTCGTACCCTCGTCGTTAAAGGAGAAGGTAGCGCCTTGGTACGAGCTAAAGAAGCTCTAGCGCTACCTAAAGCTATTGACGCATGAATTAAGTATAAATATAGCGCTGCTACTCCTTTAATATTTATTTTATAATGCCTTATTTAGCGCACTTCACGTATAACCTGAGTACTTGGTACGAGCTGCATGAATAAGTAATTTTCAAATGATTATTATTAAAAAAAAGTAAAGATTATCTTATGTCTTACGTAGTTGACTTATTTTTTACGTGACCACTAGGATTCACCAGGAATTGCTCCAATAGCTAGTTTCTGATTTCCATCTAGGAGCTTTGAATCCTATTGCTAAAAAAAATACAACAAAATAACAACTTTATCTGCATGTACCATAAACGAATTTATCATACTTGACAAGTAGTACCAAAACTCGTCAAACACATGTCACGATGAAGATTTGGGAAACACGTGCATAGTCGTCGAGTGTACACTGGTGGCGAATGGATACACCCGTAGGTACACTGGCGTATACACGCGCAAACAACGCGTATAGTCGGTGGTTAGGCGCAGCAGGATGACGCTCGACGGAGTTGAACACAGCAGCGTACAACAGCCGTGGTGGGCTCTTGTTATTACTGCCAGGACGACTCTTCGCTGAGAACTTGAGGTCGTTATCTCTTAAGAGCAATAATAAGAATCCTCTCCCGCAGTACCAGGATTTTGGACTCAAGTTGCTACAGCCTGGGTTTCGCGTGGTCGTTTAGACTTTTTCCTTATTTTGTGGGGATATTTTGGATTACTGCGTTTGGAGTAGATGGGAATAATTAAGATATCCGACGTTTGTCGTGTTACTTTGCACTCGTGATTGAATTTCCCAGAAGGATAGTTTTTTTTTCTGGTTAGATCAGCAATATTGCCAAACTTCCAAACAATAGAATTGCCTTCATATTCTTAAGTGTAGATTGAACTTGATATACGTTTTTCAGGATACTAGATCATCATGAAAGATTGTGTCGTTGTAATCCACTTGCCAATGAGCGATTTAGAGTGCTTATTTTCTCTCTTCAGCCTTCACATACTTCATGAATCATTCGATGCTCCCTTTAACAATTTATCATGGAGTCATTTGCAGGAATTCTTATGACGACTTTTCGTATTTACTTGAATTTAGGGATTAAAGTTGTATTGTTATCGTATGTCGAATTCGTTTTTGGTTTCAACACTTCCCTTGGCCGATCAATGCACGTTTCAATCAACATGTACCAATCTGGATACACCATACCCAAATGGCTAAAGTTAAAAGACGTATTACTCACTCTATACTTAGAGAAACTCTACTTGGACTTACTTAAAATTAGAGCCATTAAATCGTAGTTAATCGGACATTTAATACGAAAATCAGGTTCGTTTCCCCCCTAAAAGTCTTCGGGAGTCAGAAATCCAGGGCAGAGGTTAAAGGACGTCTCGTCTACTGCGTAATTTGCACACAAAGTACCGCAGAAAGGTGTGCACCACCAAGATTCTTGGTACTCCCGCTGTTTCTACCGTATACACACGAGGGCATGCATATGTATACATTGTATATCGTGCGTGTAGCGCGCCCAGGGACATTATGCTAACGTCCCATGCATAAAGGTTAGAACCTTCCACTATGCCGTTTCGTATACACGCACCGAGATTCGCAAGTCCAATTTGAGTCTACGAGGCGACTCTGTTTATATTCAAGGAACGTTGGAGATAGCGAAACGGCTCTCTTCGTTGGTTCGATTTATTTAATAATTTGTTTACTCGCGAAATATTCTGTTTTTTATACCTCAGGCATTCATATTTTCATTGTTCTACACTCGTCCGAATTTTATATTTGGACGACACGAATTCGTGAAAAATTTTTAAATACGCGAATAATTTCACAACATAAATGTTCGTCAAAATCTTTATGCTCCTGTCAGAAATGACGGCATCCCACGAGGGATAGAAATATCCGTAAAATTTTAGATTTTCAGGTACGCCGCTGCTGCTTCATTCCATTAAATACTACTTTATCCAAAAAAAAAGATAGTCTGGTACAGGTGTTCGCCTCGCTCTTCAAGACCCCGTCGATGCTGCTGGGCGTTTGCGACAGACGCCGAGAAAAATTATGCGGTTCTCTAAAGTTTTTTTTCTCTCTCTCTTTTCTTTTCACAAGAGGGATTTTCTGCTTTCAATGTTGAATTCATATTTTAATCAGCCTTGAGAAATACTATAAATTTCTTTCAATTTTAACATGTTTTACCCAAAAGTCGCTTTCGTTATAAACAACCAAAAGCAAAGTTTTTAAGGTAAAAATGACCAAAAAACAGGAATTCTACGGAGGACGCGACTTTTCCAATTTGATATTCAAATTACCGGATCACCCACCAATTCGCGATCTTAATAAAAAAAGAATCGGAATTCAATTACACTCGCAGTGATTCGTGCCAGACTCTTATATGCATGACTAACGATCGGGGGGGGGGGGGGGTTGGGGGGGGGGGGGGGGGGGGGGGGGGGGGGGGGGGGGGGGGGGGGGGGGGGGGGGGGGGAAGGCGGATGCGTTCTTTTGCGGGGTAATAAAAACCCCGTCACGTAGCCGCGGCTACGAAGACGACCAGAGCCGCTGTCAAGGGAGCACTTGTAGGGGCGAAGGGAAAAGAATACTGATTCATTATTCAATCTGGGTCGAGTGATTAGCATGCGGCGTTGCCGGCGTCGTCCTCGGCTCTTTCTAAATAATGTAAGACGCAGCGGCACCGCAGAGACTCCTGAGAGTGGAGGGACACCTCCTTGAGGTCGCAAATTTCGCGCTCGTGCGCCACCTTGGACTATCCACTTTACAAACATTTGCGGTCGAGATTCCTACCTGCCAATTTACCCTTTCATTTGCCAACCAAAACTGTCTATAGATGCTACTATCTATTTATATATACATATAGTTTTTCCATGTTCCATGTTCACTGCTCCAAGAATATGCAAAAGTATAGTAAATATTACTATGCGATATCACTATGTTGCAGGTATGAGATAAGACTATACTCCTCCAAGTCTATCCAACTTAATGTATACATAACAAAGGAATGTACGCGTCATTATTTTTTGACGTTCAGTCTCATGAGCTCATGATACAAAGTTACCTTTGATTTTCCAAGACTTCCCAAGACTTCCTAATACTCAAAAAGTGCAGATCTTGTACGATATTAAAGGATGCCGCAATTACACTCGATTATTCTTACTTGATGATTGTATTCTGTAGAATGATTTGGAGGTAAACGAGACATCCAATATTAGATATCACCATTTTATTAATCTTTAAGGCATATCGGGTTGGTGATCCCTCTGAAAAAAGGCTTAGAATAAAGATATCTTGATTGATCACGGGTAAAGTGTCAATCATGTGTAGACCCAGTATGCTGGATTTCCTGCCGTCTAACTGTTAATACAAAGCTGAGGCGCATAAACCCATTCCACAGTGGAATTAAAGAATCGCGAGGCGAAACGAGCAACTCATAATGCAAGAATCGCGTAAGTTCCACATCGACAGAATGAAAAAGGCGGTCATTGCTGGTGTTTTCTCCCACAGCCTGTGGCAGAACCGAAAGATAAAACATTTTTTAATATAATTAAGTGGAAATCTCTGTGGCGCGGAGACCCTCTTCCGTCGTCGATTCCCCCGTTTCTTCCGTGCGCCTTTATCCTCCTGTCCTCCTCGCGGTGGTCTCAGCTTGAGCTCTGGATGTAAGAAGGGTTGTACTCAGCTTGCCTCCGAGGCATGTTAATGCACTCGGGGATCTTAACACTTACACTTCAACACGCCCAGTTCGTCGACGTAGACGACGGTGGCAACGAGTGTACAGCGCGTGGCCCTCATCCCCCTCGAGGGGGAAAATGGCGAGTCAGTGCCATTTTCTCTTTCTCTTAAACTACCCTAGCGCCTCCAGAGGGCTTTCACGGACGACGCCTTAAATCCGGATCTCCTTGCTACCATACCAATCCTCCGCTGCCACCTCCGCCTCACCTCTTTCTGTCGCGATTCTCTCGCGGAAAGCATTAAAGACCTAGAATGCGCGAAGGAAGTACTGTGAACTCTCGGGTTTCGCAGCTTCGAAAGTCTCGACGATTCTCTCTCAAGCACAAAAGGAAGTGGATGTTTTAGATCACCTAATCGGCGAGGGTAATTTCCTTAGTGCAGTCTGACGATAATAGGGATCGCCAAGCATTCATTTCTTTGAACTTTTATATTGGATTTGGATTTTATTTTTATTTTTACAGTTATTTGTCTGATCCAGTTTTGAAGCAATATTTAATTATGTCCTTTATATTCCTTCTCTGCTGGAACTTTAACTTTCTCACTGTGGTAAAAGTTGCAATGTTAGAAACTAAAAAATACCCTTGATCAAGTATTAATTGACAAAACCAACTCTTCATTAACAAATAGCTATTAAAAAAGTCGAGTAACAATCACGCCTCAAAGGACAACGGTGCTTCTCTTACAAAAGCTTCGACTGACCCTCTTGCAGTAGCGGTAGGCTCGAGAATTACACTCGATCTAGGGCTTAAACGACTCGTTAGCGCTGGAAATTGGAGGGAAAAGAGAGGATCATGCGGGAAAATCGGTTGGCGAATGAGCTGCAAAAAAAGGGAAGAGAACAAAAAGGAAAACGAGGAAAAAATGATCGCGGCTACGCAGTGAAAAAGAGACCGGTTCTCTCCCGGACCAGTAGGAAGTACTTATCCGACAGTTACCATGGCCGAAAGGCGCTAGCCGCACGACCACGATGCGCATCGAGGGCACAAAGCCCTTGATGGATGGATAGCCACGGGGTTGCGGCGCGCTTCACTGCGAGTGACCACCTGTTGAAGGTCCTGCACGCACCTGTATACGCACACGACTTTCCCTCTTTCTTCCTCGCTCGCCCTTTCCGATCGTCCTTCTTCCTCATCTGCCTCAATGCAGTCTCGGTTTGCGTTCCTAACCACAGATAATCACTGGTTGACAGCCGCGAAACGCGATGACTCGCGTTCAATTGACCCGTTAAATCGTATTACATTTCAACACTGAATTATCGTTTGTTCGGCTGTTAGGGATGATCTTAAAGCTGATTAGTAGCGATTATTTACTGATATTAGGATAATGCAGGTAGCTTAGTGACTAAGTGTCAACTAGGAATGAGCTATTTATTCATGGACGAAAATTGGGCGTACATTCTATGCGTGGGAAAAAGTATGATTATTAAGTCGAAACACCGGTAGAAAACAAAAACAAGACCATGATGTCCTTTGCCTGGTCCGAACATTTTAACAATTAGCGAATTGGACTGCTGATCAATCGAAGATCTAATGGTAATTTTTAATATTTCAAAGATCTGAAAATGACATTAAACTTGCTGTAGGTTGATTAATAAGTTATCGCTTAATCCATCGGAAGTTGCCAAAATCTTACTTGACGCGTCAGTTTGAGCAGTAAGCCTTAGGTTAATCCATCGAGAGAATTGTCTTAGGTTTATCAGAGGACAAACGTAAATCCGAAATGGATTCCATAATACCAATCCGGTTCCTTGGCTCTGCCTTATTTAACATAATAACTTGTCGAAGAAAAATCTACGACATTGATGGAAATCAAGAAAATAAAGGACTTTTTCAAGCAACTCCTATGATCGAGGAATGAACAAATTCGTAAGTATCACAAAAATAAAATGCAAAGACCACAATAGCGAAACTTTTCTGAACGGAACCTTGAAAACAATGTTGACGCGACCTATCGACAATTAAATATTTCGGGGGCAAAAAAAAAAAAAAAAAAAAAAAGCATTGGAAAAACTTCCTTTTGTTGCGTTCAACGGCCTTTGAATATGCCGGGGTCCTCCGGCAACGAAACGGAAATCAAAAAGGACGCGGGCAAATAGACTGATCGGGACGGAAAAGTGCTCGGGCGTTTTTGCCCGGACGATTCGAGGATCCGTTTTCGCCGGCGTGTATGTATATATTTGCGCGCATACGTACGATCGAGCATGAGAGAAATGCTTTATTTCTCTAGCGTGCGCTGTTCATCCCACCTCGGTCGCGATCCATTTGTTTCGTCGACGTAGCTCGCGGCGCATCTCGGGCTGATTCAGCGTATAGTCCGCGTTTTATCAGCATGTCCATTCGCTCGCGGCCGATCCGTGACGTGGCACATTTATTTCTACGGACGCCGTCGTTCGTACTGCGATGTCCCTTTGTCCCTTTGACGTCGCTTCATGCGATTCTGACAGCATTCAATTTTTATTACAAACCATTACGTTTAAAAACACCGGCAAGTTTTTACTCTACCACCCTATCATAAAGTGAAATTAATATGTATTAAACTATTTCTAATGCCATACCAACCATCTCTCTTTAGGAATCATCCCATTTAACGCCATCCAGTGAAATTTCGATTTGCGCAAATCGTTTTGGCAAAGGATGATGGTCCGTTTTGCGGCGTCGGGATAAAAAATGGCCGTCCATTTAGCGAAGAGATTTAAAGCACGGTAAGTGAAAAACGGACGAATTTCGCACGAGACGTTAAACTACGAAAATGGCCGGATCGATGCTTATTAGTAATCTGCGACGGTCCCGTCCATTACGCATTCCGATTCCGCGATAACCCCTCGACCCTTCCGAAATCCGGTCTGGGGTCTACCGCCTTCTAGACTGTCTTCTGTCATCGCGTACAACCAACTTGTCGTCGCCCAAGATCCCGCGCAACCTCCAGGAACTACCGTGAAGAGAAGTCAGAGTACATTTTCGGGTCGGACGATAATGATCTAATGATACATTATGTAAGACGTCCTGAACAATGGAGTTTCTCATTCCTTACCAGCCACGTCGAACTTCATTTTTTTCTGTCGACCAGACTTTCAGTATGTCAAATTTACATCATTGCACGTACGATGGGCTGAATCTGAATAGGTACTACGATACTCCTGATTGCGATTATGATAATAATAGCTGACGACCGGACGTAATGAAACCGCCATCTTAAATACCTTGAAGAACATGAATCGGACGAAAATATTGTTAACAAAAAATCGCATTCAATTATTCGGTTGTAAGACAGCTCTTAAAATCGCAATTTATTTTATGTGCCATTAATAACGTACCGCAGATGTACATTCGGAGATCGTATTACCAAGCAGCGTTTCGAGAGACCCTTCAGTCGTCTCATTTTTCGCGGTTGGGAAGATTCAAAGATATGCCTGACCCTTGACAATGAAAACTTATTGTATTCAAACCCTCTGCCAAGGCTGCTCGTTTTGTCGATCTAGGAAACAAACGCGCGACGCCGAGCCACGCGACCGTTCGTGAAAAGGCAAAAATCAAAGGACGATCGTATTCGTCGTCGCGCTGTCCAAGACTCCAAAGCAATCGACTGAGAAAGAGCGAACGACGAGTGGACGGACGGATGACCAGGAGTTTTTTTTTCTTCTTTTTTTAAATTACATAGACGAGCTGCGCTGAGAGCAACGGGACGCTAATGATAGGCCAGCCCTCGTAAAACGACCCATGTCGAGTAACGACCACTCGAACTGCCTGAAACTGACGGCAAATTCAAACCGTTAATTGGTGTATAACTTTTTCACTTTCGGCTCATTCAGCTCTACTTGCTCCTTCCCGGCATTTCCTGCTCCGCGATATCGTTTCATTTCTCCTCTTATTAACGTGGACGAGTGATAGAAAGTATTACTCTTGCGATTAATTAGTTACCGGTGGTCAAATAAAAAGAAGCTCTAAACCAAAAGTTACATAAACAGCCACCACTGATGTAAAAATGAACAATAATCGAAAGTTTATCAAAATAGAAATTTGACCAGTCCATTGATTCACTTAGGGCAGACCCAAAAGTTATGTAAATGCAGTCCGCGAGTGAAAGAGAACCGTAACTTAGGATGGGAGACGTTACAATTAAGCGGAAACCAATTCAATATCGAGGACTATTGAAGGGAATATTCAACGGCTCGGTATTAAATGTCTACTGGACCGTTTCCACCCCAACAAACGTCGATGTTGTTGCGGTATTAAGATACACTTCGTTATAGTTTACTTTACCCCGGCTTAATTTGGGTATTTATTTTGAGAATTAGGGTTAGGTAATCATTTGGACAAATTTCATTAGACGAAAATTAATTTTTCCTTATTTTAAGACACTCGTAATGTATACGGCGCGGTTATCGAATATTTTGATGAATTAAACATGATGTACGTAATATGCCGTTAAATATGTAACCTTCCTGAAACGCTATATTAATTGTATCCATTTGTTAATAGAAATGTAACTTTTGGAAGTAACGGTACATTATTGTTTCTGAAACATTCCGTTCATGCGTAGAATGAATTAAACGTCTCGGGAACGAGAATAAGAAGTAATTGTAATGTTTCATAATAATGTTACAATTCGACCGAGAAAGTTTCACACATCACACGTACATTACAGTGTAATCTTCTTCGAAACGTTACGAACTTACAATAAACGTCTAACATGTAAATACATTGAATATTCATTTTACGTCCATTTTACTTTTAAAGTCCAAGAACGTATGGATGTAAAATGGACAAAATATGGACGTTCATTCGACGTCCAATCCCTCTAAACATGTAACCTTCCTGAAACATTAAGTTGTAGCAATTTGTTAATAAAAATGTAACGTTACACATTTTTATAATAAGTTTATAATAAGAAATCATGATAACGTTCCATAAAAATGGTATCCGCAACGTTACAATTCGACCGAGAAAGTTGGACACTTTACAAGCACGTTACAATGTAATATTCTTAGAAACTTTACGAACTTCATGTTTCAGCAACGTTTCAAAATTACTATGGCACAAAGGAACATACCTGACAGGTTCATTTGTTACTTTATTATACGTTTTACGTAACACGTTTATGGAATGTGTATATTGCAAAGTCACATGAATGTTTCTTTAAAATGACATCTGAAACGTAAAAAAATTTCACATTTTTCAAGGAGGTTACAATATAATAGGTATTCTTGGTGACGTTACTAACTACATGTTGTAACGTCTCATGGGAATTATTTCTTGTGCGTTGCAAGAGAGTTCAAACTAACCGCTAGGTGGCGTGCAAAGTCCAAAGTGAAATCGTGAAGCGATTTTTGCACAAGTTAAATGTTCATGCTAATTTCCTAAGTTAGTGAAACTTTGATGTTATGAGTAAACTAGGCGTTACGATTTTTTACTAGTATTGTAGAACTTTCCTGCTTTCTTTTTTGTTATAAACAAACAATGAGTGAAAAAATCTTGTCATATAGTATTACCTAATTCAATTTTTAGCTATCTGCAGAATGAATTACTAACTCTCAGAAAGGTTTTGTTGTCGTAGTAACCATATATATACTTTTCAAATGTAACATTTCCGTGATAGGGCAGCCAGAATGCATAGACATATGTATGAATGGTATATTGAATGTTTCAATATGAATAAAGTTTCAATATGACATTTTGAACCTTACATACAAGTAATAAAGGTAACGTTGCTAAAATAAGATAGAAAGTCACAGAGAGGTTTCAGTACAGTCATTGTAACCTCACATAAACTTACCAAATGTAACGTTTTGCGCTAACGTTTCTAAGGTAGGACATTCACCGTTTCCAGAACGTTACAGAAACGTTTACGAATAAAAAAATTGAAACGTCACGTAGTGGATGCAATGAAATAATTATCGATCATTTTTTGTTATCATTGTATTGACATTGATTATGACGTTAAAAATATTACTTGATTGTGCATCTCAACAGTAACAAGCAGCGAAAAAAAATATATATATATACATTATAAACGGGCATTACGTGACGCAGAGCGATGAACCCATTTCATCGTGTAATGAAATGAATTGCGCAATAGCACAGATGACGTGACATAAGGCGAAGACTTATTTTTCACCATTTTTAAAATTGTATTTTAAATAAAATGTCACATAATACGTTTTTGATGTATTTTACGTGACGTATATATGTACGTTATTGCTTGACGTATTCTACATGTATTCGTTAACAATACGTGTGATATAGATATATTCAAATGAATAATTTTACTTAAAAAATCTAAATGATATGATGGCAAATTTTGAATAATACAATCAATAATAATTAATAATAATAAGAATACGATTAAATTGACAAAACGTATACCCTATGTAAGTGAACTTTCATTAAAATTTGGGTCTGCATTTATTTCTACATGGCCTAATGAACAGAAAAATATTCAGATCTATAGGTATAAGAAACAGATATCAACTAATCTATTCACCGAATTTCACAAAATACAGTCATAATTCCTACCTTGACAGATGTACTTATATCTGAACTGATCAATACATGATTAATTTCGTAAAAATTTATTCTGAGGAACATTGAACAACTTTTTTTAATCATTTTAAATAGTACATTTTATTTTACACGGTCCACAAAAAATGTTTCACAATTTTTTATTATGCATAATAAACTTATTGAGTATAAAATCGGAGGTATACATAAATAACAATGGGTACCATTACGACTTAGTAAAGAAAAGCATTAAAATACTGCTACATATTTATAAAAACTGTACACGGAATAATAAAAGAACTTGCGAAATCTTCGAATAAAATTTTACTCAATGAAATGCGAAAATTGAACAACTCTTTTAAAAGAGTGAATCATCACTATTCCTGGAGTGTAATAAGTTCATCAACTCATTCCAAAATAGTGTGAAATTTCGCATTTAATTCCAGGAATTTTGCAATATTCCAAAAAAATTTAGAAATATAGGATTATCTGAAAAACTATAGCAAAAAAAATGTAACTAAAGAAAACATTAGACTAAATACTATTATATCAAAAATAAAACTATTATAACACAGTCCAAAACACAGTAACTATATATATCTCTATAACTATAATAACGTACATTGGACGTACATTGGACGTACATATTACGTCTATTTTTTGGCCGCAGAAAAACGCTGAAAAATGGACGAATAATGGACGTACATTGGACGACCATTTTTGGTCCATGGACGAATGGACGTAAACTGGACCAATCATGGACGTCCATTGGACGTACAGTGCTATTTGGGTATTAGAGTATTCTTTAAATTTCGAAATATAAACTCCAAGATCTTGGAGTGAAATTTCACTGGTGAAAAATTTAAATTAAGCCACTGTTTAAAAGAGTGAATTTATCGTAATATCTGGAGAGTAAAATTTCACTCTATTTTGTAGTGACTCGGATGATTTATGCTACAGAAAGAATGAAACGTCTCTCTTAAAGAGTAAAAATTCATTCTTTTAAAAATCCACTCCAGTCGGACATTTATATTTTCAAAATGAAATGCGCGGTTACGCCTATATTCAATTTTTGTAAATAAACCATCACTTGTGCCACACCTGGAAATTTTGTGTATTTTTGTTTTGTTTTGTTTTCACAAGACAATTGAATACATTTTAAAAAGTTTAATTCTTACCTACTTATCACAATATATATATATATATATATATATATTTAAATGAATAATATACTATTTAAAACTCAACGATTTTTAAAATGTGCATATATACAACCGATCTAAAATATATATAAAAATAAAAAAAAAAATAATCAAAAATATAAACATAAACACAATACGGTCATTGAATTCACCGATGACAACACACGTTAAACATACGGTATTAAATAAATATAAACAATTATGTAAACAACATTTAATTTTCATGGTCATGGGTTGCGGCCCTCCTTAAAAAAAACTGCAAAATAATATACATATATACAAATCTAATTTATTATTATTTTAATAAATTATGGTCAATAATTGTTCAATTTAAAAAATAATATGCGTATAAAAATAAAGAATTATATCTGGGCTTTATTTTCCTTTAAAGGCAAAAAAAAAAAAATAACCCAATTGCCTATAATTGATCCAGTCTATGGACAAGACCTCTCTTATTCCAATCCGTTTTCATCAAAATATTTTCATAAAATGAATAATTTATTTAATAACAACAACATAATGTTTACGACGTGACGGTCATCATTTTGACCTCTTTCAAAACTATGTAAACAAGTTTATTTAAAAATAATTGGTTCGTCCCGTATTGTACACAATAACAAATATAAGTATACTATTTATTATCATTAATAATCGATGAAAATGTTCATCAGAATTAAAAAAGAAATCTTTAATTTTCAAACAAATTCTTTCTGTACTGAAACTAAATAGGATGATAAAAAAAAGAGAAAAATTTGTTGAATAAATTTTGAATTTTATTTTCAACAATCTCAAATTATAAAAATGTCCGTTAGAATTGTAATTTAAATACTTATAAACAGTATTTTTCGTACCTAGGGCGTAAAATGACATTTCGCATTTCAGTTTTACTGTTTCTAATATTTTATGCCTTAATTTATTACTGTTATTGGCCAAAATTTAAACATTTTTAAGTCAAAATTGTCAAAAGTTCAAAAACCATATGTATACAGAGTTGTATTTAGTCTCGATTAAGATCTGATTAGTTTTTTGGATATACATGTGTTAATTGGTAAAATAATCGTTATCTCGAAAACTTTCAACAAACGTATCTTTCTCAATTTAGTGCCAAAAAAAAAAAAAATTAAGCAAAGTCCTACGATTCGCCGAAAAAAAGAATGTCGAATCGAACAGTTACCGATTTTTTCAAATTGAACAATTAGAAGTCAAGATATCTCCGATTTTCAACAAAAATTCTTATTTTAAATGTAAATATTCGCCAGACCAGGTTTTCTCGCCATACCAATTCTTATCAAGAAATTTAAAGAAACCAAGAAAATGGTTTGGAACAATTGATACCATATACGGTCTAGAATTTTATGTATATTTAAGAGCTTCCTTAAACAATATTTGCTTTCGCGTGACGATTCGTCTAGGAATAACGATCAGAAGCGAGAACGTATACAGACCTATTTATATTAATGTAACGTTCATAACCGAAGAGTATACTCAGTCTAAGCGAACCGTGTGTCATTTGCAGGTGGAAGATTGACTTAGCAATCATAAAAGCCCGGTAACCGATGGTAAAATGCAGGTGATTCAACCTCGCGACCATGGAACACACGAATACATCCCTTGAAGAGGACTCTCGAAGCTTAAAGCATCGATGGAATTACCGTCGGGTAATGAGTTTAGCAGAAGGGATAGACTAGATGAGAGTCCCGTCTCCGTCTTTCCTGGATTTCTCTTTCTCTCCTTTCCTTCTCATCTCACGATTATACTGCATCTCTCTCTTATTCTGCCGCATCGCATAGACGTATCCGCACTGCTAGCCCGTATTGGCTGATGGTGTGCCGGGACGTCGTAGACTTCGGCAGCCGACGTTTATTCGATCATTCAAATTATCTCAATACCTCACTACCTTTCCTCCCTCCTCACCCATCCAGCCGAGACTTTCGCGCGTCGTGCCTAACCTATAACGTCTCCGCGAAAGGGTGAGAGAAGAATTAATTAAAGGACTGCCTCTATAATCGTTCCTCCCAAAACATTTGATTCGTAGGCGCAGAATAAAACCGATTAAATTTAATTAGAAGGCGCGCCCGACGTCTATCGTTAATCAGTTACCCTTTGCCTTTCTACATCCTGCCCCGGCTGTTTGTTACCCCGCCTTTAGTTGTCACTTCGACACTCGCCAATGTCTTTCGAATCTCTTCAGACGCGGCACATGCACGATTACTACGACCGTAAGAACGTTCGTTTTTTTAATTAAAATTTATAGGCATCCCCCCACCCCTGTACGTTTTTAGTCCCGGAGAAATGGCCGTCGGGCCTTTGCCTTTCCTTAAAGAACATCGAAGGTTTCGCCGTCGAATATTTTCATTTCTTCAGCCTAGGGTTCGTTCTTTGCGTCCGCCTTCTTCATCTACATATGTTCTCGTCAGCTGCGCTTTGTTTCTGGAATAAGAGCTTATTACGAATGCAAAACTGGCCATTCATATTCAAAATTTGATATCTCGCTCGAGTTCCACGTCGGGGCTAATTTATTCGGATTCGATCCTTGCAGCCGCGACAAATCCCTCGAATTTCTCTTTCTTCCGCGGTGAATTACACTGACGCCATTAAAAATTTTCCTTTTATAAAGATCTCCATCTCCATCCGACTCCACGACGTCGCCAACCGTCGTCGTCGTCGTTTATATATTTCCAAGAATATTTTCATCATCCGTTAATTGATTCATCATCCATTTTCGTCACCACTTCATTATTTGTCTCATCCAGTCCAACTACTTTAATCATTCTGAACGGTTTTAAGGTCGCGCACTTTTTACCCTATTCTACGACGAAAAGGAAAACATTTTCACTTCTTTTTTTCATACAAACGAAAGACAAAAAAAAAGGAAATTTGACTACCCTAATTTAAAAGTGTCCTCCGGCATCGAAACGCAGACGCCATCAACTCGGCGGAAAGCGGTTTCCAACTTTCTCATAACTACCGTTCCGTACGCATGATCGCTTACCGCCGTTGTCCCGGTTCTTCTCGGCGCGACCGAGCGGCTTCCTTTCTCTCTTGGTTTCTCGTCGAAGAGATAATCATATTAGCCGCGCTATAACTTGTCTATGCATAAGCATAATACCGCGCGCCAGGCCCACTCTTGGTCCTGGGATCCTAGCCAGGATACGGGGTATATTTTACGCGCCCCTCGCGGAAACCATGCTCCGGTTAGTACATGTACCTACACACCAGTTCCGCACGGTTGCCGCGGGCTTCTCCACCACTATCTCTATCTCTCTCTCCCACTCTCCATATCTCTATCTCCGTCTCACACTCGCTTTCATTGCTGCATCCACCGACTGCGACGCTGCCTGGAGAAGAGATGCAGCGTACAACGTTAATCAGCGTAATTGAATTAAGCACGCGCGACTGTTGTAATTATGACTATTTATAATGATTCCGCGCGCCCGAGACACTTTCCCCTCTATTCTGCTACTCGAGAATTAGCTTCCACTAGTCCCTCACTCGCTCTCTCTCTCTCTCACACGTGGTACTTTGCCGCTGCGCAACGTTCGAGCAGTCGAGTTAAACGAAATGAAAAGCGTTACCTATTACTGTGCATTTGATTTCGCACGTCCGGACATCGTGTCATTTATTTCCTTCCCAAGTACGGGGCTCATTATGGCGCTCCAGTAACAAGTGTAAAATCGCGTGTAATGCTTATTGCATACAATTCGGGCACATTGTGCGCTAATTCGTGCACTTGAGTGGACATGAAAAGAAATTCTGCTCCGACGAATTACCGGAGAGTCCAAATTCTACCAATTCATTCCTAAGCCTTTAGTAGAGGTCAGGAAATCCAGTGTACTGTACGTGATCGAAGCTTTATCCATGGACAGTCAGTGATAAATGATACCTTTTTTTAAATTTGTTTTATTAGAGGATACGCAAACCTCGTCCTGTAAAGATTAATGTGAGCAAAGAATTCGAAAAGAGTTAGGGCCATCAGAAGAGACATTAATCCAGTGACAATAAATCTCGACTAATGATGGTTCCTGAACTGATTCAGACTAATGCATTCGATGACGCTCGAGATTTCATAAGAATACTTGTCGGCACCGCTGCAAGTACGTGCCTCAAAATACGCAATACGACGCTCTCGAGTTAGACCCTCAATTCTCGCAGCCTGTCGGAAGCTGCCGCAACGACGACGTGCTCTTGACAAAAGAGCGAGTTATCCGTGAAGTGTTTATCCCTAAACATATTCGGATTGTAATCTGAAGGGGGCTAACAAAATTTCTCGGCATTCGCTTTAAAATGTAAAAAGTGGCATTTTTCCAGCTCCTGATGATTCCCATTACGATCTCTTTTTTATTCATCCTTTATTTCTTGAGCAGCTTATAGTCAATCAGTGTCAACCAACTAATAGAGACCTATTCGCACTGGATTTTACAAATGCCAAATAGGAAACAACTTGAAAAATCCTAAACTTTGTGAAGGATGCCTTATCACGAGAAAGACCGGGGCAACAGTTTTGGCGCAAAAGTTGGGAGATTCTGAAACTTGGAATGTAAGCTGAATTTTGGAATTCGCGTTTATGTTACAGGTTGCAACATCTTCCGAAACTAGCAAGTTAATGAAAGCAGGTATTTAGCGAGGATTTCCGAGCTACTCATTCTCGTATCTCTTAACACCGATTCCAGCAGCCTCAACCTTTCGTTTGGTGTGTACGCCCCCCTTTCATCTTTCTCTTTGTCGAGCGAACGCCTCCTCGTCTCGACAACAAGACCTGTTTCACTTTCTCGCAATGGCAGCCCTTCAGTACGCGTCAGAAGTCGCACTTCATTAAGTTGGTAGGTGGTAACACTTCTTCCTATCAACCAGGCAGTCGCGGCTTAGGTGTGCCTTACACGAGGCTTGCCTAAGAGAGAGAGTAAGATTAATTGCATTCCACCACCGAGAGACGGTGTATTTTAAAGTAAACTGCCGCCGCATCCTTCTCCTTGCCGAGACAGGGGGTAAAGAAGAGACGAAGAATCAGACCCAACGAGATAAGTAGAGAGAAGGGAGCGCCAAGTGGGAAAACTGGGTTTAGAAACGTGAAAATGTGAGAAACAGAGGGAAATGAAGCAGCGGCAGCAGCCCAAAGGAGACGATGTCAGACTCGCTGAAAGAGAAGAAGGCCGAAAATGGATGTAAAGAGAGGAAACGAAGAGCGACAGAGATTCCTGCCCCTGATG
This sequence comes from Trichopria nigra, assembly GCA_030522945.1. NCBI lineage: Eukaryota > Metazoa > Arthropoda > Insecta > Hymenoptera > Diapriidae > Trichopria > Trichopria nigra. Next base: position 7,204 of record JAPYZR010001357.1, on the reverse strand, counting down.
GAAAGGACTCCAATTCTGTGGAGAGTAGGAAAGACGGCGCCCACGGCCTTGTTGTATTTATCATATAATTACCATAATAGAGCTTCGAGTCCTCCACCCCTTCTCTCTACTACATAGACCTCGGGCGTGCCACAGCGCGGCCGCAAATTGGAAACTCAGGAAATACATTTTCTCTGGCGCGAAAACGCTCTCCGACTTCGGACTTCCCCGTGGCTTATCGTCGAGAGTGAATTCTAATCTGTAGAGAAATGCGATACGATAAAATTGCGATTACGCCATTATAATCGTAAATTGAGTCCAATTTATTATAACCGTTGATATTATCAAAATGAAAAGATAAAATTAAACTTGTCTACTGTATACATACAGTATTGCTCATCGTCGTTGATATTACGTTTAACTCGTCTCACTTTGCGCTGGAAAAAATACATGACATCCCTGACCGTCCATCTGGAAAAGGGGTAGCGGGTCGGTCAGCTACTCAGAGGGTCGAGTGTTTCCGTCACACCCGAGGCGCGTAAAAACGTCTAAATTGCGCGTAAATAATTATATTTGCATATTAATTGAAAAGTAAATATTTAATACCGACGGGTCGGCGAAGAGAGAGAGAGAGAGAGAGAGAAAGGCGGCACGAAGTGTAACGTATATTAGTCGAGGGCGTTTTCAACCCTCTTACACCCAGAGTTTGGAGTCCGGTTGAAGGTATACCGGTCACCGCGAGATGAAAAAGGAAAGAAGAAGCGCGAATCTACGAAAATGAGAGGGAAACGGAGGAAACGAGGCGAAAAGCTTGCGAGGTGTGGGGTCGACCCTATAAACGCGCATATTATCCATCGCGGTTGGGAAAATTTGGCTTAATTTTACCGAACTATACCTCCGGCGTCGACCACCGACGGCGTACACGTACAAATCCGTTGTAGTCCACTACGGGACGCAAGTGTTATTTTTGTAATTTCGCGCGGCGCTAATGGGGATCCGGGGGCAGCCCAGCCCGAATAACAAAAGAGTACTTACCGCGGACCGTGAATGCGTTTACTTCCGTAAATGATCCCATTCCGTGCGGTTCCTTTCCACACTACGCATGCAGTAAGCGTATTAAATTTTGTAATCTTTGTAACGAAAATATAACCATAATCGGGTATATGGAAGTTTTGTGTGCTATTCTCCAATTAATGACGCGTATTCATAAAATAAAAGAAAACGAATGTAATTGATTGTCTTTCTGATGGAACGCAAAAATAGAACTAATATATTAAACCAATGACTAAATCTCAAGTAATATTCTTAGCTTCAGGACTTCTTTTGTACGTATTGGCCAGGTTTCTTTTTTCTCCTTCTTCATTCAACTACGACAGGTCATGCTGCGCATTGAATGATAGATTCCTTCAGCACATCGATTTTCCCTGATCCGAGCGCGTAACACGGGGGAAAGCTCACTCTGCACGGCATATATCGCGCGTGAGAGAAAGTGTACGAGGCAAGCATATTACATCGATCAGGTTTTGATGAGGGGGTGAACCTCGCGGTTTTGCGAAGGGGGATGATGCCGTCTATTACCCGTTGGAACACCTGAGCCTGACCCGTCTGCCCTTGTCGCCGCCCTCGCCCTCGCGTCTCATCACCCTCGTCTTCGAGTGTATAGAAACAAGCACGCACTTCACCTCGTGGCATCGCGGCCAAAATGCACAGCCTGTATTATCCGGTCTTAAATTATTCTGGATAAACCGCAAAAATACCTCCGCCCCCAGTACCGCAAGCGCTAGTCGCTCTGTTTCTTTTGGCTTCGTGCGTTGCGTGCTTCTTTATTCCGCAGACTTGGTTGCTCCCGACATACGTTTAATTACCGTTTACGTGGAAACTTTAACTGATACGTTTCAAATCACACGAATGACAATGTTTATGCTATTGTGGCAATGGCTGAATCGTGCGTTTTTCCGAACGAGCATTTTGACGAAACTTGACGAAACGTACCTTGATACGTTCCCATTGATCTCTGGAGACACCAAGAAGAAGAATAAAGAGTAGGAGGGGAATGGCTACGCCGATTATGGCAAAAGTTGAGTCGGGAGCGACACATCGGCCGTCAGGTCCGGCCCGATAAAAGACGGATGATTCGACGCCCGTTGTAGTCGATCGGTCTCCGAGCTGTCGCTCTCGAAGATGAAATGCACCCTTGGCGTCCTCCACTCACGCCGTCCCTCGTACAACAATATTTCCCTCCTCCGCCACCGTCCTCTCGACGTATTCTTTCAATACTTAACCCTGAGAGAGACGCAAATTTACGGGCAAGAACGCGCGTCCCTACTTCGCGGGATGAATGCGGAAGTTGCTTTTCGGCATACAAATTTGTCGATATGGATAAAAAGACGGATATTTGCTGAAGGAGGAAAAACAGCCCTCCGAAGATAGCCGCGCGGTGCAGCTGTCGCATATCACTTAAATGGGAGCGCCGTTCGCTTTCAAGACACGCAACTAACATGAGTTCAATCGAATCGGGAAGGAGCGTTATTAAAACGCCAAATAATACAAAAGCAGTCAAGGAGAACCTTTCGCATAAGAATTTCAAAAAGTTCAGCGATAAAATGAGGCGACCCTTTTGATAAAATCTATCGGTTCCAAGTGACAAAAAAAAAATATCTACAAAGCCCAACATTCCTGCAAGATTTAGAAACATACCGCGCGTTGCCTTTGTCTGCATTGCAGATGATGCAACGTAATGGCTTAATCATAGGAATGATGTATCGTCTATTCTCTGACCGTGCACCTCGTATTATATTCGTTATAAATGGCAGTGAACCTTGGGTGTCTCCGTACTACCGTGACTCGCCCCGGTTTCGTCGTTCATTTCCACTCGTAGCGGCTAGGAAGTGGTCGAGGAGCACTACATTATTTCTTGATGTCAAATAAAGCAATTAGCATGTGCCCTGATCCTGGTCTGACCAGGGTCCTGGGGTTCCAGCCCGAGTAATCTGGCCCGGGTCCCTAACGTGTGCGACATCTTCATCAGAGTCAACCCCACCCCTGGGTGATTTCGTCCGCCGCCTTCTCACGCTCCTTTCCCCGCTACCCCGTGCGCGACCTCAGCCATCCCCTACTCCCCCTAAGACAGGTCACGTGACGGCGCGGCCAATGGAGATGGTAACCGGACAATCGCGGATGTTCGACAGAGAAAGAGATAGAACAAGTCGAAGGGCGAAGGAGAAGCTGGAGGAAAGGCTGGCTGGCAAATGGGATGGAGGTGGGATGAAAGTTACTCGACTGAGTACGGGGCTTCCAAGGGAAATTTCACAAAGGCTGACCTGTTCGTAATGAATGTTATATAACCCTTTTAATGCTTTACGCCTCTTAGATTTTTCAGAAAGCTCTCCACGGTCCTTCTCCTCTCTTCTTTCCTCTTTCTCCCTCGTCCTCTTGAGTTCTTGCTCTTTCTCGCGCTCGTGCCGCGTCAGTGTCAGCACTCTCGAAAGCCACCAGACGCACGGAAGAGTCGGAAAAAGGAACGCGCGGTAGAAGAGAGCGCCGGAAAAAAAGAGAGCGAGCGAGCCTCCAGGGTAGGTAATTATGTGGCGGACGTAAATTAAGCTTGTTTAGATTGGGATTTTTATTAAGGGTCTTTATGCGAGAGTGGCCCAACGAAATGGCGCTCGAGGTGTCTTTCAACCTGACGCAAAAGAGGTTTTAACCAATTCGTTTACGGCGCTAGAGGATGCATCAAACGTAGTTACCCAGTGTTGATTATTTCATGCAAATTTTATTCGAGATAATCACGATATCTATTTTGTTTTTCTTTTTTTTTTTTGATAAAAGTAATTTCGCAGTGCTTTCACTATTTTTAACGTTACTTTCCTGCGTTTGTTTTTTTTTTTTCGTTCTTAAGATACGGGGATCGTTGCTTTATTTGCTCGACCAGCGGCTATTCCCAAAGAAGTCGTAACCAACGATCACAATATACAAGGAAAACACGAAACAAATAAGTAAGCATTAGCGTAACTCTGCTTTAGTACTTTCTCGAACGCTCCGTGAGCATCGGTGTAAGCTCTATTTTGTTTCTCGCTGACCATTCTTGCAGATGCAATGGGGGAAAACACCGTGCAATTATGGGGGATGTACATGATACACAACTACATTGTGGCATGGTTGTACGCGGTGAAAATAAACAGTACACACAACCTGTACAGCGAAGTATCGATCTTAAACTCCTCGAGTGTCCAGGATCCATTATCGTTATTATTAGATCGAGCGTCGATAAAGTTCATATTCTGGAAAGTCCTGGACGTTTGGACCCATCGCGTTCGAGGCGCGAAGTACCATTTTGCACCTGCTATACGTAAAATTTCGGACCAGTTTTTACCTTCAATTGACTTTTCTGCCAGGCTTATCTAAATATCTCGTGCAATAATACGAAGGTATGTAAATCTTTCTGGGTAGGTGTAACAGCAGAGCATCGCGCTACGTCAAATAGTTAACTGCTTTCGCACGAAAGCACCGATAACTTTGGAAAGCAACTCGCGACTTGCATATGTATACGTGCATTACGTATGGGCGCCCATATATACGTATACCTTGAAGCGAAGATATATATGCACGTACACGCAGGCTGAAATACGCATGCCTCCGTTTCAGCGAGCGTAGGTAAGTTCTTGGGAAGTTTAATTCAACTGGGCGGGCAGTCGAGCGTAAATGCTGAATGAGTTGTTGCGAATCGAAAGCATCTAGAGCTCTTTCGCATATTCGAATTTAGCCGCGTTCTTTTGATAATAATCGCTCCTCTATTCGTTGGACAGCCGCGAAGAAAACTCTGGTGATCTTCGAAGATATATTTCTCAAAGTCGAATTTGAAACGTTCGCGCAAGACGGCAACGCTTGCGAAAAATTCATTAAAAAGACGATAATCCAATTCATCATCCTTTTACGGACTTGAGCGACATCGGCAAATTTCTTAGCTGCTATTAATTTATACTCTCCGATCGAAAATGAGACGCGGTTAAAATCTTGGGCCTCGTTGCCGAGGATGAGTATTGAGATTCGATAGGCGATTCGCCGAGGGTAGTTTTATGTGATGGCGTGGCAACCTGGTTGGCGTCTCTTGCTCTCTTTCTCGATTAGGCTTTGCCGTCATTAAAAGTTTATAAAGAAGGCAAGCTGTGCGAACTCGCGAGGAGCAAAGATGGTCGGGGCTGGCGTCGACGAACAGAGAGAGAGAGAGCGGGTGAGACTTCAAGTAAGTTTTCTCATGTGCAATGCATAATGAGGGGAAGCAGACGGCGCAAAGGGCCTACAAATGAGACTCGTCTTATGCCCGTATACCCAATACGTCTATAGGAACAACCGTACCACCATCTAGTTACAGTATCACCGAGGCACCTAGAAAATCTTGACAATACTAGGAGTCACAACTCTTGCTAGAATCGTAATGATTCACTTTCGACTATTTTGTAACGCCTTCGATCTGCTTTACTATAGTGCTTTTTTCACTATATAGTGTTTGCACACTGAGCTTTAAACTATAAATGGTAATACGTGTGTTTGAAGTTAAGCAAACTCAATATAGATGGCGCGCGAAGTCGCGATTGCCGAAAGCGATAGAGATGAGTTACTTTTAGTATATGGGTTTATCTCTGAAACTTTTAAATTTTGTGATGTTCCGCTAAACATGCAAACTTCCTGAAACGTTACATTGTATCCATTTGTTAATAAAAATGTAACGTTTCATATGGTAACACGGTACGTTGTTGTTTCTGAAACGTTCCGCCGTTGCATAGAATGAATTAAACTTCTCGCGAACGTTTATAATAAGTCATTGTAATGTTTCCACACATATACCTTTCAAATGTAACGTTTCAAATGTAAAAGCATACATGTGTATGCATGGTATTGAAAAGTTTCAATATATGACATTCTGAATCTTATATAGAAAGTAATAAAGCCAAAGTTGCTAGAATACGATAGAAAGTCTCAGAGAGGTTTCAGTACAGTTATTGTAACCGCACGTAAACTTTTCAAATGTAACGTTGCTGAGGTAGAACATTCTCCGATTCTAGAATATCACAGAAACGTTTATGAGCCAAAAATTGAAACGTATATGGAGGCAATGAAACGTTCTAGTGACGTTTCTGAAACCGGAAAATGTTTAGCGGTGGTGAATGCGGTTTCATAGACATATTCCATAAAGTAAAAGCGTATCTTATTATATACATGAAAAATACTACAAAAGTAACGTTAAATAATACAATGTACACTTTCAGGAATCGCCCTATAATTAAAGAAAAAATGATTTTGAACCATAAAACTGTTTTGACCAGTATTTGTCCACTATAAAAAATGTATGAGTGCATATGAGAGAAAATGGGTTAATGTGTATGTTGATGTCTCAATGAAAATGTAAGAGTAGTACAGTACGTGATATCATATAATGCTATTTATTTTTCGACACGGTAGAAGCAAAATGCCATTTTGCACTTGGTTTTCGAAGCGTGAAATACGATTTTGCACACAGTTAGGCTCAAAATTAAAGAGGACCAACTTTAAAATTTAAACGCATTATTTTATATTCGGAATCATTAGTACGAACAACGGGTGCAAAATGAGATTTTGCGTACTAGGTAGGATAAATACTATTTCTTTATGGTAAACATATGTTAGTAGGTATATATATATATATATTTTTTTTTTAATTGTATTATTTTCTTAAATAACATTATTCGTTAAAAATACATCCGTTTGTTGTTACATGAAAAAATGTTAGTTACATAATGATAAATAATTTTGAAAAATGAATGGAATACCATTTACTAGTTCTTTCACACACTGCAGATAAAGTAAAATCCAATAAAAATTTTAAATCCCCATTTCTCCTATTTTTGCAATTGTTTTTCGTATATTGCCTTTGTTTTTCGTTTTTGTTACTTTTGATATTTTAAGATTTAATTAAGATATTAAGATATATCCAGTGAACTGCAATGTAACAATTATGTAATATTAATGTAACATTTATGTAGGAAATAACCATCATATACTTGTAATACAATTGTTACTTGCTGTGTTTGCTGGGTATACAATACTTATATCAAGTCATTTACAAACCAAGAACAATATATAATGTAATAAACCCAGCAAACAATCACAGAAGTTATGTCACAATTATGTAACAGTTACATTAAAATGTCGCCTCAAAATTGGCACAGTTACGTAACAGTGATTGTGA
>JAPYZR010001356.1:0-26007 GCA_030522945.1 Trichopria nigra | reverse complement strand
TTTTACTATTCACCGTATTCCATTTTTCCTTTTCTCCGACAATCTTTAATCTTTATGGTGTTAAGATCATTTTATCGTTATCGGACATGATGGCCGGATTCTTAGGATAATTTTATGTATTCGATTGATTTTCGCACACACAAACACTCGCACCGATTTATTGACACGCTCGTTTCGGGCGGAATGTAAGCACGTCTACCTTCGTCGATAGACGTTGCGAAACTTATACTACACAATGTTAAATAAAATACTTTGTAACCAAAATGTTTTTTTCTTAAAAGCAATATTTATAGCACTTGTTAAAGGGCAGTTATGCCCGTATATAAATATAAAAAAAAAAAAAAAATAAATAAATAAATAAATATATAAGCGAGTGCATATTTTACTTACACATATTAAATTTTGAATTACGGTACATTGAGTATAGACAGAAAAATACCATACATGAATAAATAAATAAATAAATAAAAAATATACATATATATTTTTTATTTATTTATTTATTTAATGCAGCAGCGTTTCACACCTTAGTTTTAAACTCGATCTCGGATTAACATGTTTTGGTTTTACTGTATTTTATTTTAGTGACCGTGTAGATAGTTGGAATATATATATATGCCATGTTGAAGATCCTATATATGCCTATAGAAGCGACAGGAACTAGAATAAGGACTTCAACAATTTAAAAAGAAATTGATATTATCATTTCAGGCTGATTAGGGTTGCTGTTGCATTTCGACAAGAAAGGAAACGGAATTATCCCTATATAGTAATAATAAGTTTAGCTGGAAAAAATTGTGATAGAGAGTGTCATGAGAATATCAACGGCGAGTGAAACTTTTCCGACTATACGCACGAACAGGTTTATCTCGAGGGTCTTTCCCGAAAAAGTTAAAAAAATAACTGTACACATCTGATAACTTTCTTGAGGCTCTTACGTATTCCCAGTTACTTAATTAACGTCGCTGATAGCCGAATAAACTTCACCCATCCAGTAGGTATAAACTCGAGTTTTATTAAAAGTGAATTTCTGCAAAATACATTAATGAACGGATATTTATATAAATCATAAAGTAAGTGACTGGGTGTTGATTTTAATAAACATAAATCGTGTTAAAAATGTCTCAAGTTCAATTTAATATTCTAATTTCGTAAATCGCTTTAAATCGGTGCCTTATTCTACGAACTATTATATATTGTAAAGAACATTTTTCCATGTCTGAATTTATTTAAGAAAATTTTTGAAATTTTTGAAATTGAAGAGAATTCTTTGAAATTTTTTTTAATTTAAAATAAAAATTAATTATAGAACATTAGGTGATAAAAAATCTCTTTCGATAGATTGGCAAACTTTATAATCACTATTGTTTTTAAATATTTTTAAATTTCAGACCTCAAAGCCATCTTTTCATCTAATAACCAATTTATAAGTGTAACAGGAGAAGATTGTCTTGGTAATTCAGACAAAAGGAATTTTAAAACCTTTGATACATTGTAAAACCAAATTGTCATTAGTAATTTTAGATTAGTATTAAAAAAAAAACGTTTGTGCTTGGTTGGAAACCAATTTTTTTCTCTTGAAATTCGGTACAATTGTTCAAGACTTCATTCCGAAGCTCGGCCGTTTCGTTAAAAAATATGTTACCTACTGCGACGTTCAATCAAGAATAGATCTCACACTAATTTAGTGAAACTAAATTGTAACCACTGAAATAGAGTGATGTAATTCAGATATTAATAATTTACATGCGTCGGATAGCGACTCTAGGCGTTTTTAGAGGATTGAGTTCTTCTTCTCCAGGAAGGGTATAATAAATAGCTAGACCTAAAGCTGATATAAATAATTTATGAAATTTTCATCCGCCGTATTGGATCCTCATCTTATAAATTTTGAAAATCTGAGATCAAATTCGTAATCAGCGATTCCGAAAACCTCAAAGTACCCAATTTTGAGAACTGAAATATATTATTCTAATTCGTACATCAAATATAGCATAGAGTAATTTAAGGTGATTTTATTTTTGAAAGCCTTTCGTCTATTATTCATTTCTGTTACCTTAACTATAGAGTATGAACGCGCGCGCCGCGCGCGCTTTACAATATTAGTCATTTATATTTTTAATACTTTAATCAATATATTACTATGCAATTGATTGTGTTCGGGAACTTCTTTATGATTTAATTTTTTTTAACCTACATAAACACAATACAGCGAGTGATGCGATTCAGAAATTCTTCTATTTTGCTTATTCCTGTTAAAATCTTACATTTTAAAAGATTATTTTCAAGCTCTATCACGAGAAGTCTGGTGCCATTACATAAGCCTTTTTTTATACTTAAGATTTCGAATTAATATTACTACACTGCTAATCCTTAATTTTAATTCGTATGCGGTTGAAGGGTTGATGGTGCTAAATTATTTAAATATTCGGGTAAGAGCACTTCACTCATTTCGTCACTATTTCCACAATTTTCTGTACTATCGACCTCATTTCGTCACTATTTCCACAATTTTCTGTACTATCGACACTTGTGTAAACTCTTTCAGTAGATTTGTCGAGTAACTCGAGAACTCTGTTATTTATGCTGTCTGCATATACCCAGATAGCAACGTGAGTTCACATTGGGTGCATAGTAGCACTCATAAATGAGACTACAGCGCATTTCTGAGACTCCATGTGAATCGAAGAAATCGACCAAATTCAATACTTCTGCCGACCTACGGTGCGGGTCGAAGTAACCGACCTACGGCGCGGGTCGAAGTAATAAAAACAAAGGGATATTTGAATGTGCTTTTAAATATATATACACGTATAATTGTGTATGTAATGAAAGTAACTTTTTGTACATTATATAAATAAACCAAATATAACCGCAACGAATTTAAACAAGCACAAAAGTTGGGACTGGAGAACTGAACAACAATGAATGTAATGCACACATTTAATTAGTTTATAATGTACGAGTACTTATGCACTTTGATGAATACAAATTCATTCCACTGACAATTTAAACTCGCATCTTTTAAGATTAAATTTAAAGCAAAATTGCTTTAAACCTATTATACGTAATTATGTTGAAGTAGAATTAATTTGATGGAGAACTTGAACATCTGAATAATTACAAATAGTTGAATTATTATTTTAAAAGTAATAATGAAAAAGATACCTGTTTGTGCTTTCACATATGTATCCACATCAACAAATATGGTATATGTTTCTTTTAAGGACGGATCCTTTAATCGCAATTCAAATAATTTTTCATAAGTTTCCTTATGCTTTTTAAGCAATAACGTTGCAAACTGTAAATCTGAAAGTATACAAACTAAATTAATATTAGGTACATTGGTCATTATGCAGTATGTATATACATTTTTTTGTACAGTTGATTGTCTTCGTTTGCACGATCATACTCTTCTTGCGTCACTGACAGTATATAAATGGAATTAGCATCCAGTAACTGTAACGTCTTTTTTATGGGATGATGATCGGAATATGCTACACTTTCGCTGTCAGTAATTATTATTGTATTGTATGTCCTACTCTCTAAAATCGAATCAGCGAAAAACCGTTGATATATATATATATATATATGTATACACTAGGATCGCCAGCAATCGGCTGATCCAGAACGGAGGTTTCAGCAGTAAAGTAAAATCATTGCTGCCAACTGCTTTGCACAAAATTTATTTGCCGACCTTGCTGGTGCTCCTTATACGGAACACACCCAATAACCAAAAAGTCGAGCTAACCAATTCCACATAAATATATATATATATACGGGTAACGTCCGTCTGTCAGACTCACTGATCTCTATTATAATAGAGATCAGTGGTCAGACTCTCCGACAGCGCCACGTGCTTTGACCCGCGCTTCAATCATAGACCAATCGGCTTCAAAGTTATTCCGACAACAAAGCTGCGATAATTTGCGAGATGCATTCGAGCTCAATTGAGGTATTTCGTGACAATCTCTTTTTTATAATAGGATCTAATGTCTGGAATTTTTTCCATATTTGCCATATGAGTTTCACGATCCCAAGAAAACTAGTTTGCATACTATGAAAGGGAAAATTCCATATCATATTAAAATATGACCAGGTATACATAAGGCTGAGTACGAGTTCACACCGCGAGACTGCTCTATAGCGAGCAACCACTTTCGAATGATTTGATGTCTTCCACGTGCGATGTATATATGGGTGCGCTTTTCAAAAGCACTTTGTTCAAACGGATATCGCATTGTTTGCGAGTATTTAAAACTGCAACCAAAATAGCCGTTGTATTGTACGCGGCATGAAAGATTTGGTTGAGCTACTGAATCGGCCGAAATACAGAAACAGGCTTCCCAGACAGCAAAATAAAAAGTAGTCCAGAATGATCTCATAATGTGCTCTAAAAGACGTCAGATGTCCCACTTTCTGAGGTTTTTCTGATCACGATGTCATTATGAGGTCATTATAGGAAAGTAGGACGTCTGATCTCTTTTAGAGCACATTCTGAGATCATTGTGAACTATACTGTTTTATTTTGCTGTCTGGGTTATTCAGTAATATTTCTTGAGATCCGTTGCCTCTGTTCGTAAAGTAGTTCCATCTTGTTGAATTTTTAAAGCTTGTTCGACAAATGACGACAAATATAGATTCACCAAGCGGCACGAGGGTTCCTGCTGTTCGTGTCTTAAGATCATAATACCGTCTATATAATATAGATGAAACGAATATTCCGTGGCAGATCATTCAATATATGAATGCCAGCTGCCAAATACTACGTTTTGTATGATTGTCTAAAATTGATCCGTTTGCGCTGAAAGTTCTATATACAAACATATACATCACAAATATAGTATCAATTCCGTCAGATATATTTCGTGCTGATAAGTTACTAATCAATTAGATATCGCAAATCAATACTTATAATTGAAGTTTTAGTTCATGTTGCATCTATTGATTGAATTTCATCCTCGGGGAAATTGTATGCAAAAATTATTTGATATTATATGTATGCTAATTGTCTTCATTCAAAGTCAAGCGATTCCTGATCTTATCGTTCGTTCTTGCAGTCCGATTTCGCGATGTAATTGCGTTTTACTTGGCGCCTCCGCTCTTGGGTTTAGCGGACCTGCATGGTCAAATTTGGTCAAAATGTTCAATATATATTGTCAATACACATCGAATATTTGAGTCCTTTGTGCGGTACGGACGTTTTTGCCAACATCCTTCATCATTTTCTCATTGTTGAATGCTGCTAATATATACTGGACTCTGCAGTTTGGATTTCTCCATATGTAGTCTTCATAGCGTACAACACTGTGTGTTCTCGTAGCGATGTTATTCGTCCATCCTGACTCTGGATCATATGTTGATTTTGAAAGATCTGGCTATCCGATATTTATTTTGCAACTGCCATGCTTCGTACACTTTCCCAAATTTTCTTCAGGTCCGATTCAATTTATTGATTCCTGGTACTTTCCATATTCTTCGTATTCGCGGTATTTTCGATATTAGCATTCATCCTTGCCCAGTAAACCAAGAAGCATTCAAGTACCAGAAATAGGATTAAGAATTATAGAGAAGTATTCGTTTTGGACTGAAACTTCTCTATCATTCTTAATCCTATTTCTGGTACTTGAATAATGCTTCTTGGTTTACTGGGTGACGTCCTCCTATACGACGAAGTTGTATTGCAAATATTCGTTAGTATATTTTTGATAAAAAACAGCGCCTTTTATTTGTTATTTTGAAGAAAACATTTTTTGTTTTGTAAATTTAATTTTAACAGTATTTCCGAAATTTCTTCGACTCGCATAGTAGGTCGGACGTACTATTGAAGTTTTTTGGATATGTAAGAGCTGTACGTAGAACTGATTGGATTTTATAATATATCCAAACTACTATATAGGGTATAGAAGTGGGAGACAAAATAGTCATCCAACTTTTAAGAAAAAACACGTTCTACCTAACTTCAAACTACCATTTCCTCAATTTTTGATCAATAAACAAAAATGAGTATTCAAAATATTCGGAAAAAATACCGAATCTAACCGTCATCGGTTTTTTTAAATAGTCATTTTTTTGCTATGGGAACTACAATTTAATCTTTTTACACCTTTTATATCATCTTGACCTATTATTTTTATAGAAAGATATTGGTTCAATTTTTAGAATGTGCGAAACATAAAGCATGTGTAACTGAAAAATGTTAAAATCGTTCAGTTTTATTATGACAAGGCAGAAAAAATATTAAATTTGACAGCTTGTAACTAATATCTATAAATAGTTTCATTACATGTCGTTCGACAAAGTGCTGCAGTTTCCTTGCAAATTATACTGGTTATAATTACTTTCCAACCATGAAAGACGTTAATATTTTTTTTTATCTTTAAAAATATATCATCTAAAGTTTTTAACGCCGCGGTCTATCGATATTTGCTAATGAAATACGTGTCACCAATGAAATTGCACACAAATCGCGAAATCCTTTGAAATAAGCTGTCGTGTAAAGGACGTCGTAAACGCGTAAATTGTGTTAATCAACGTATGTGCATGAAAAATCACAACGTGAAATCAATTTGAATATTTTGATTAGTATTCAGAGAATCTGGACGTAAATCGCTGTAAAAATTGATGAAAAACATGTATGTTTCAATCTACATATAAATTATTTTAATATTTTTGCAATAATTGTCATACAATGAATTTTATAACTGTACGTATAGTGGTTTAGTATGATTCTTAATCGATATATCATATAAGGCATTCTTCATTTCAGAAATAAATAATTTCTAATTTTTGGAGTCTCGTTGATGATAAATTGTTATATTATATGTTAAATTCTACGTACCCTCAAATTTTTAAGAAAAAACACGTTGTACCCACTTTCAAATTTCTGTATAGTTTCCTCAATTTTTGATCAACAACTATAAAAATAAGTTTTAAAAATATTCGGAAAACAATATCGAACGTTATCGAGACAATAATAGAAATTAATAAATTACAAAAATATATATGTTGTTTGTTATAAAAAATCCTACCACATACACGTAATTTTGACTAAATTTAAAGAAAGGGATTATTAAAGAGTACATTTGAATGGTATTGATGCAAATTGAAAAAACTGAAGGCTGGAAAATCACGAAGCTGTCAAAGAGTAAATATTGAAATATTTTCTAAATCGACAATATAATAAGAATTATATACAAATTAATAAAAAAAAAAGATTAAAAATTGACAAAAACCAGTATATATATCGATAGAAATTGTGAAAAGTTGATAAGCGTTGGCTATAGAAATTTTCAAACATGAAAAAATTAAGAAATGATGAAATGTTGGAAAGTTTAGAAGAATTGAAGGAAATTAACAAACAGCAATAAAAAGTAAAAATTTTAAATATTTGAATAAAAATGTAACCGCTAGTAAAATTCTTTTACAATTTTTACTTTCTTTCTAATTTTTAAATCTTTTACTCGTATGAAAACCTAAAGATTATGATAGTATTGGAAACTTATTTATCAAAGATGAAACCTATTTAATTCGTTTGGACAATATCGTCAAAGATGCTTAGCGGTATCCTTAATATCGATATATGAATTGCGTCTTTAAGATGTCAAATAACAACTTCTTGCATCTTTAAATCATCAATAAAACTTATAAAATCTAATAACAGCAATTCATTTTTTTAAGTTTTTGTCATAATGAAAAGCAAGAGAAAATCATTCGCGCATCAAAAAATTTATTTTTCAGTTAAAAGAACTTGTAGATTTCACTTAAATGTGTTTCCTTGTCCTTTAGAGCAGCGAAGCACTTGAAATTTTTAGGTAACGAGTGTGCCACGATTTCGAGACAGTGTCAATTGTTTGAAATATTTACTTTTTAAAATGAATGAGTCTAATTATCGAACAATTTCATTAATTCGTTTTCGAAACTCTCAGCCCACAAACTGAAAAATTAAACTATACTCATAAAAGGGTGACTCGACTTTCACTCAAAAAGGATGTAAAAAGCACACGTTATCGTTAACACGTTTAAGTTCGCTTCGTAAATACTCAAGAAAGTAAGTGCACGTTAATACTTGGTATAAAATGCAATCCTGTGTGTTGATTGCACTTCCAATTGATTCTTTATTCGCTTGGTCGAAGAAATCTGCTATCTCGGTATCCGTATTGCGGAATTAGTCTTCCATGTTATCTGTACTTTATCGGAGGAAATACGGGTGGCCTCGCACGTTGCCAAGGAAATGCCTTATGTGCATGGTGCAAATAATAATAATAATAAAAAAAAAAAAATACATGTAAATAGATAAATGTGGCGAACCTTGCCATTTCACGAATACTGCATCGGATTTTAATAAATTTCTATACGGTTCAAATTAATGCGTGAAATTAAATTATATGACTATAAGTACATTGCTTTAATTGCAGTGATTTAATCATTGAACTGCGGCAATTAAGTCTTCTATTTTCGTTTGATAGACTTTCCAGGATTTTTTATTCCGGAAATGAACAAAAAATATCGAATGAATTCCAATTGAAATTCATTATATATTTATTGAAATTTGGTTACGGATAATTTTTCATTTATTCCCATCGCATTCACTGATTTAGCATTTCTGCATTTGCATTTTTTGACCTTATGGAGATTCAAATTTTTTTAATGTTGCAAGTTCTTTACGTAAATGAATTGATTCATTGCAATTCGTTTGTCATTACATCTGGTATACAGCGGTCGATTCGCTTGCAAACGGTGCTAGAGATTGCTTGCTACACTTTTATACTTTCACGTGATCAAATAAGCTTGACCATGACATTGGATTAATTAATAGAACCAGTACGAACCACTCTTAAATTCCACTATCCTAATGAGATATTCATTATTTTATTTCGAGCGATATCGTAAATCCTTCATTAACAATTAATTGATACAACCAGTACCGATTATTTCCCAGCAGCATATGGCTGCAGGGGGTAGTTTCCTCCATTATTTTGCAAATCGATCGTTTAATATCCAATTCTTAATATCATCTTATTGTATGCTGTAACATTACCGTTCAGTTAGTTTTATGTAACTTATGAATTCCATTGATGAGAGTAACATTTCAAAAAGCTTTTATTATTTTATAATTTGTATTTCTATTCCTTTTCACTTATAATTCGAAGTTTCAAGAAGGAATAATAAAAGAACAGTTAGCATTTTCATTGATGAATAAAGCATATAATACATTAAATTTAATTTTGACATTTTTTATGTATAGTAATAAATTTTAACGACATATTATTTAAGTTATTATTATGTCGTTAATATATTTTTTAATAATTAGTTAATAATTAGCATAGCGAATACTTTGAACAATAATATCACTGAAACAATTTTTGCACTATTTTTGCAAGTGTTGCACTACTACCACGAACTATAGTTGTCCCTGATTTATTCGAAATAAGCGATTAATGGTCATAAAATTAAAAAGGAGCAGATGTTATATTAAAACATGCACTATCTCTGTGAGTGAACTCTAATTAATTTGCTGGCTAATGAATATTAATTAAAGTAATTATAATACAAATTGAATGATAGTGAACTTCTCTTTACAACTGTCAAAGAGCACCATATCGCCCGATAGACGAGTAACAATAAAGTTCCCAGGGAAGTGATAAAATATTTTACAAAATTAATTTTCTTCATCAGTTTATAAAGTTTAATTATAATACAAAAACACTAAATGAAAATTATTCGAGTCTATTCTGCGACTTTTTCAAGAATAATGAAATCGACGCAAGAAAAATAATTGGCAGAAACGCAAAGATATGGACAAATAAAAAATTCTTTACATAAATTCAACAATTTTTTATATACACTTTGAACTAATATATGTATTCATGTGAATGAACTTTTAACATTAGAGTTTTTTTAAATTGTACTGCAGTTTTGTCGTTGAAGTATTTTATCCGGTTTGACTACTCCCATAACCGGCCTGCAGAGAGCAGCAGGTCATCATATGTTGATCTTCGAGGAAAACATGATGCTCTTAATTAAAATACGATTATGTATAGAGAAGTATAAATAACTGAAACATATCATCTTCAACCAAAATAATCACGGCTGCTATTATTTACGTTATTAACATTGCTTATACTGGTTCTGTGAAATCTAATATTTACAAATGTATGTATCTGTGTACATATTTATATGGTTTTATTACACGGAAAACATTAATGGTTAGCATATGCTGTGGTTGACGCAACAATAATTATTTTTCGTGTAAAATGTCATTGTGTTGAGAAATTATAATTGAATTGATTTAATTGTGATAAAGTGAGAAAAATGGTCAATTTTCGTGTATTTTAGTACTTAAATTCTCAAAAGCATCTTAAATTTAAATTCTTAAATTTAAATTCTTAAATTCTCAAAAAGCTCTTTTAAATTCTTAAAAGCAATGGCTTGATCAATGGCTTCGCACAGCTTTTTATAAAATATGGCGGTATCTGATCCGCACCCGAATTTAGGTTATTGTCTAGCTTATTAAGTTCCGATCGTAACTCCTGATACTATGCGAATCTGATATTAGATCACTTTCACACGAGGACAGAATAGGAGTTGTAGAGGATTTATGTACTGACGCGAAATACTCGGAAAACAAGTCCGCGATACTGTGACTGGTTGACGCCAATTTATCGCCCCAGTACATGATATTTGGAAGTCCGTTACTTTTTTTTTAAATTGTTGACATGGTTCAAGAAAGATCTAATATTTCTATCAATGCCGCGTTCTATTTTTGAAATGTAGATATATAAGTTAAGCGCGATAAACGGATATACACTTCGCGCGCAGGCGTTTGAATTCTATAAAATCGCTTTGAAAATGGATTTCCATTTAATATGCGCCGATTTTTTGTCGCTGATTAATTTCTTCTGTTCATCAGAATACCATTACTTAATACCATACTAGGATACGTGCTGGAGAAAATTTTCTTTACGGAGGATTCCTTCTTAAACATATTAATAACAGAATAAAGAGTGGTATAAAATTTGTCTACACATATTTGGACACAAGAATTATTTAAAACTTCATTCCAGTTCATATCCTATATGACAGTTACAATTTCATCATAATTTCCGTGAACATATAATCAAAAATTAAGGTTCTATTCTGTTGATTCGAGCAATTCGGAGTAGCTACGTCGAAGAAGGCTGCAGCGTGATGTTCGTCCGTTGGCATTAGCTGATCTTTAAGATTATTGACATGCGTGAGAACGAAGATTACTAACATGCGTGTTCGATGCAAATAAAAGGTCCAGAGAATTTAAAAAGATAGGATACCCCCAAAAAAGAAAATGACTGATAGGCCAACTCGGCACATCTTTGACGATCGAGTGATAAATTTTTGAGGACCTCCATAGAAAGCAGATTATTTGACCACCGAAGGAAAGGTAGATTTAAATTGAAATCACCACACACTATGAGCTCATGATCCGGCATCTGTGTTGACAGTCGCACAACTGTCGACAGAAATTCTTCAAAGACTTCAAAGCTGAATGCAGGTGGAATGTAGATTAAAATTACGATATAACGGGCTGATGCAACTTTAAACTGAAGAAATAACGCTTCCAGAGATGTTACTGGATGTAGTCGGGTGATATGTATCGATTTATTAAAGGCAGCCAATACGCCACCACCACGAGTATATATAAATATTACGTGTGAAATGAAGAGAAATATAATCCATTCGTTATCAATGTACCTAGTAGGAGTTGGTACGACGGGTTTTTGAGGCGTCATCCAAACATTGCAACAAATTGCCTACTGACGAATCCATAAAGGCTTTTGAAAATTGCCTAAGTCAAGAACAATTATATTTGTTTAGATTATATTTGAATGGGATGAGCAACAAAGAGAAAAGCCTGTTTAACGTATGGTACAAGTTATCTAAGGATTATCAAGAGGTAATATATAAAATAGTTGTAAAGATGATAAAATAACAGGTAATTATACCAGTAGACGACCGCTTAAGAAATGGATTTTCCCAGTATTCGGACAGTCTGCATAAAACGTTAAAAAAACATGGAATTGAAGGTATTTCAGAATTAAAAAATAAGATAAAAGATTTTTCGTTCCATTTTTTAGATATCCAATAAAATAAAAATGTTGCTTATTAATATTATAAAAATCTAGTTTTCGTTCGGATTTTGGTATATTTTCGGCAACTGGGACGTTTATCTTATGTGCTCATCGTACCATAAAGAAAGTTTAAAAGTTGACATAATTTTGAACATTTTTACTGTAATAACTTCGCGGGTTCAAAATGTGTTTGACCAAAACTTTGCTTTTGCTTTGATGTGCTTTAAATAGGATCTTGAATACTTTAATTGCTCATTAACTTTTCCCACCAACCCATATAATCTTAACCTATACTAAAAAACCGCAGTAATATCCACAGTTACCGTATTGCAACCGATCTTTGTTATCGCGTTTATATAGGTTCACACCATTTTTATATTTCTTAGCTTCCCACACTGTATGCAATTATTTTAAAAATGTAAATCTTTACTTCGACATTTCCGCGATTTGCTCTAAACTTCGTATTTTATTAATTCGGACACCCGAAAAATAGTTTAGTATTTTTTGTAGTAATTTATATGCAATCTGAATAAAAAAACATCTAGTACCTTGAAGGAAACTCTAAAAAAAATAAGCTAATGTGATTTATCAAAAATTATGCAAAATAAGAGTATCATGTTTCTGACTGCGACTCCTGATATGAATCTTGCAAGAAACGTGGTAACTCTGTTGGGTCGCTTGGGTCCTTATCAGGTGACAATCTAGATTTCTACACGTTTCGGAATATACATAATGAAAATATTTCATTGAGGATATTTGAAAGAAAGTTATTCAGAAAGCTGTACGTTTCTTACTATTTTCAATAAATATTTCAAACAGGTAATTCGCACATGTATACTTTCATCTCCATAGCACAATTTCGTGTAGTTCAGTTTTCGTGTTAGAAACTTGACTGTCTATTCGACAATACTTATCTAGTGATATAACGTGTTTTTTTCAAGTTTTCTCGAATTGCACATCATATAACTTCATATACATATGATATTGTTTATGTCTATCTATTACGGTGGGACGTACGCGACACCGGCACGTATTTTACTTTGATTTAGTTACGCACTATGCTCGGAAAGGAAGCGCTTGATGTGCTAAGTTCGGTCTTTTGTTTGTATGGAAAGTATATATTCGTCGATTCACGTTGGGTGATCGCTAGGCCTTTCAGATTGTTAATAAAAAAAAAAAAAAAAAAATTAAAAATCTCCTGAAGCAAATACTCCGTCCTGTTTATTTTTGGCTCCTGGGGACTACTTTTTTGGGGTGCAGAACAACGGAACATATAATGAAAGTAGTAGCACGAACGCAAACATATACAAATATTTAAATTTTTAAATCCATGCGGACTTAGTATATACGGTCACTTTACGCAAAAAGTCTCGAAGGATCTACGGATTGCTGAGGCAACTTTGGCAGAATTCTCGGGCTCTTTCACGTCAACTAAAAATCCAAATGTATACTTCTTTAATATTTCCACATATCGATTATTGCTGTGCATGCATCCGCTTCATTTTTAATCTCAGAAAGTTTAAGCACATTAACCTCGGCAAACCGTAAGCTGTATTGTGTTGGCTAGCTCGCGTTCCAAATCTTTACTACAGAAAGGCCTGAATACCTGTATAAT
Organism: Trichopria nigra; assembly: GCA_030522945.1. Lineage (NCBI taxonomy): Eukaryota > Metazoa > Arthropoda > Insecta > Hymenoptera > Diapriidae > Trichopria > Trichopria nigra. Next base: position 12,285 of record JAPYZR010001356.1, on the reverse strand, counting down.
AGATATATATCTTTGGCGTAGGTCTCAACCATCTCGAGTATTAAGATCAGGCTCGAATATGTTACGAATCCACAAGTATCGCATTAAAATACTCACGAATTTGTTTGTATAGAGATATCTTCGAGATTGTGGAATACGTTACAATATTCGGAACTCATATACTGTAACGGTTTTCAAGAACAAACTGCATGAATGACTGTACTGAAAGCCGAAAGGAAAAACCGCAATAATGTCCTGCCTGAATTGTTAGTTACTCTATATTAGGAATGTTCTTTGCGTTGAAGTTTTTGATATTTTCTACATATTATATAAACATATTTAGTAAACTGCGTTTACTTATTGTATCTTTCTTGTTTACTATTGTTATACATTTGTAAATACTTCATTGGCTATGCACCTGCTTCTCGAGCCACAATAAAGGTTATTATTATTATGGTGGACGAGCTTAAATCTTATTACATTTTATTAACTACGCCTTAAGGGATCTTTATCATCAAAACATTAAAGGTAATTTTTGTTTTAAAAAAAGCGCAGATTAAATTTGACTTAGATTTTAGCCAAATGTGTACCGATCTCACTGGATTAAACAAAATCTTATTAGATCTAATAAACTACTATACATCTCTAACATGACCTCACGAGATCTATTAGATTTCTTTCTATCTGCGAATTAAAACGGTAGAATCTTTGATCCAATATAATTTGATATAGTAAATATTGAGTATCGCTATAGCGATAAGTCCAAAACGACCATAAACTGAATTCATTTTTTATTAAGGGAAAAGACATCAAATTTGCGTTTACTTCGCATTATATATTCTCTTTAGATCTTATATCATCTTGACTTATTCTTTTATCCAAAAAAATATTAGTTATATTATTGGTTACTCCGTTCGCAATTTTATAAAATGTTATATTCATTTGAAATTATTGTATTTAATGGCACCAGTGATTATCATAAAGAGAGATTAATTTCGATGTAGAGGGAGATATTAATTTACGATGTTTAGAATGGGTAATCATAGAGCATGTGTAACTGAAAATTGTTAAAATTGTTCAGTTTTATTATATAATAAGACAGAAGAAAATTTATCATTTAATTGTTATACTTATAACTAATATCTAAATAAAGTTTCATTAAATTCCATTCGACAAAGTGCTGCTGTTTCATTGCAAATTATAATGGTTGTAATTACTTCCCAACCATGAAAGACATTAATACATTTTCCTTTAAAAATACATCAACGAAAGTTTTTAACGCTGGTCTATTGATATTCGCTATTGAAATACGTGTCACTAATGAAATTGCTCACACCGCGAAATCCTTCGAAATAAGCTGCCGTGAAAAGGACGTCGTAAACGCGTATAAATTGTCGTAGTAATCAACGCACATGCGTGAAAAGTCACAATGTGAAGTCAATTTTTTTATTAGCATTCCGAGAATTTGGACATACGTCGCTGTAAAATTGATAAACATATGTATGTTTAAATCTACATAAATTATTTTAATATATTTGCAATAAATGTTATACAATAAACTACACATTAGTAGCTTTTAGAACGATTCTCAATCGATATCAATAATCTTCATTTCGGAAATAAAGAATAAGACTTTTCGGAGTATCGTTGATGACAAATTATTATATTATGTTAAATTTTACGTAATATGAAGATTATTTAAGGTTCACTTTCAGAGTTTCGTGCCAATAAAAAACGGAAGCCATGATACTGCGGTACAATTGTTAAATACATGTATGTAATAAATAAACGTTTTAAAAAGTTAAATATTATTTTAAGTCACGAAAAAGTTATTATTAATGAAAAAAAAAAAAAAATATATATATATGTGTGTGTGTGTGTGTGTATCAATTTCGCATTATAACAAATTTAAAGATGTTGATGTTGCTACATTGATAAAATGCTTATAAATAATTAAGTCTTCTTGTACACTAGAAGTAAGCATGCAAGGTTGCGAAAGTGCCATGTTAATAATTTGTTCTATTTAATTTTGCATAAAATCATAAAAAACGGTACTCGATATAAATATAGACGTTTATTATATATTAAGCGTAATCAGGATAAATATTATCGATGAGCCTATTTAAATAAATTGATAAAAACCGTTATCACTGAAGTATATCTATGATTTTGTCATTTGTGAAGAGAGCAAGCTTAGAAATATTGAACTTGTAAATTCCTTCTTTTTTTTTATATATGCATTAATTGTCGCATTATAATTAATTAATTGCTTTGATGTTGTGATATTATTCATATGTTTATTACTTGGATTAATATGAATAATGTGGCTTGACAACAGGAAATTTTCTAAGATATTACTAATATTATCGTGTATCATCGAGTAGAACAGTTACCGACCTTACATCGAAAAAAGATAAATGTAAATTAAAAATGATTGAACCGTTTTTTTTCAATATCCTATCAGCATATTTTATAGACAAACTATTAAATTGAATAAAACTAATTTTGAAAATCAATTCTTATCTTTTATTATACAATATAGAATAGATTTATAAAGTCAAATGCACTCCAGGGCTTTATCAAAACCTATACCAAAAATGTAAAAAAACCCAATGAAAACCTATATGTTCAGAAATTCAATCCACCTTAATAATCAGACTTTCATTGGCCTAACATCAAATCTAATAACTTCTGAACTTGAATCAAAAACTTTATCTAATAAAAAAAAAAAAAAAAAAAATGTATGACATTTTTTGATCCATGAAATTCTAATTTTTCCAATAGGGAGAATATGACTCGGAGTAAAATCGTTACATTTTGCTCGATTCTTATTAAGTTGTATCCTTTAAGCATCGCCTCTGAAATTTTCAAACGAATTTAAAAGTTAGTAATATTTTAAAATTCTCCAAAGACGCCTGGCTGGAATGAGATACCAATACGTAATTATTGCTTTATATGAGCTATTTAAGATTTTAATATTTTAAATGGGAGCTGTATACCCCTACGAGCATTTTGATAGCCGAATGATAATTATCAGCAATATAAATCAGCATACCAATGACATATACCATCTTAATAGTACTCTATATACGTTAATTTATGACACTCTGAAGTGGCTGGTTAAAGCGCAGACGATATGCATCAGCGCAACAAGCTCAGCCGCCCTAAGCATTTGCATCTTTTGCTTATTTCTGAATTTAGCGCTGCAGCAAATATGGTGACGATGTCGATCACAGTGAAAAAAAGGACAATGATAAAGACGAAGTCTACATCAAATACGTGAAATGGCAGAAGAGTGCAATAAATTAGCATCGGATCATCCAGTGGTATTACAGCCAAAATCAAATCTCTTATTTGAAATTAGAGAAAAATATACCAAATATGTCGAAAAGTTTACTTACAAAATGAATCTTTGTCCAACTAATGTTCAACTGTATTTCATTTCATATTGGACTTGGAATAAGGACGTGGAAGTAAAATGCCCAAATCACCCTCACAAGACTGTGGCCCTCAGAGCAATACTCGACAACATACCATTCTAATATTTGTCAAGGGGGATCATGTATACCCTGATAAAAATCGAAATGTACAAATGTCCGCAAAGTCATACTTAGTTTACGAAATACGAAAATAATGACATTTTCGGCACATTGAAGCGTGCGACATACGCGTGCGACACCATTGTTTATCGCGGTGTGGATTAACCAAGTTAAAGAGAATAACAATTATGATATTTTGTATGTCAGATGCGTATATGAGATGGAAAGAACAAAACTACTTTATATAGAGATGAAAAAAAAAGAAATGATAAACATCGAACCGTCAGACATCGAAAGCGTCAGTCAGATATTTAAAGTTGCCATCAGGAAACGTTCTTGAAGAAAAATGACAATCATGGAAAGCAAAATTCGAAATGAAACCTATCACTTTAACATCCATTTACGCAGCAATCTCGACGAATCCATACCTCAAGGCATCGGGAAATGAGCCGCGTTTCCGGCCATTCAAACAGATCAAAGGAGTCGATTGACCAGAGTCGGACTCGAGGAGGCGGGCGTACCGATTGGATCCGGATCGACAAATAAAAGCATACGGATTAATCATAGATGTGGTCCAGCAGCTCTTTCGTTCGAGTCAATTACCTCCGAACCACCCACATTATCTGATCCGATCGTTCGCCGCGGCGGGCGTCACGATACAAGCTCCCTGCAAAAAGGCGGCGAACGGCCGTAACGAGCGGGCGGGCATTTGAAGGGACCTCTTGGACGGGATTGGGGGTAGGGGGAGGGGGGGGGGGGGTATTTGCCACAATCCAGAGGTTCAATTTCCACTTTCATCGGTTGGATCGCAAGGCCGCGGGTCCGTGAATCGGTTCAGCGCCTCGTCCTTGCCCGGTGGCTTTCACTCTCGCATCGACGGCTGCTCTTGGCTAGTTTTAAAATTCCATTCCTCGAGTTACTCCCCTTTTTCTTTTTCTCGGCATTACTCTACGACGCACACGTATACACGCATATTACTGTCGCACTCGCGGTGCCGGGAGATTTTCGACCTCTGCGATCGGTAGTTGCTTTATTTGGCCGCTAACCGGGAAAGTGAAAAGTGCGGGATTCGTGTTTGCAATATAGCCAAGTGCAATTTGCGCTCGCGGGTTCCATTTCAGATAGAGCCATTAGGCGCAAACGGGCTATAGCAGGAGGCGGCGACGATGGCAGTTATTTACGCGTTTACGAACGCGCACTTAATGGTTTGTGGACAATATTCATTATGTACCTGTGCGCACTTTGTGGTTTATTTAATTCGGCGGGCCTCCAGGGAGAATTTATGCTTGCAGCGCCCGTTCCTGTTACATTGTTGCTCATTATCGTAGTACACATTTTCCCATTTTTGACAAGGATCTTTGTGCGTTGTCTGTTTTTACCTTTCTAACAAGCGCATGCATAATTAATGAGCACTGAATTTATCCGGGCAGCGCTTTAAGATGGAAAAGGGGCTTAGTATTTTTCCGATGAATGTATAATAATATTCGCTATGTCAGTTCTATAATATATTGGATTCAAGAGCATTAATGTGATTTTGGCACAGGCACTTAATGGTATAATAAACAATAAGCATGTATAGTATAAAATTGTAAGTTCACCCTCAAGTCGATCTTCAACGACCTTGGCATGTTATCATTCATAATTAGGAAATTACGGGTAGAAACGACCTTGCTAAAAAGTGATAATTTATAAAATTGTATATGAAAAAGAAATCCAAAACATTACCGTTTACAAAATTTCAAGTGATTATAACCGATTATATACTTTAATTTACTCTTATTTTCTTTTATTTGAAATAAAAATCAGATTATCAAATATTTTTGTAAGTGACATACTTACTGAAATTACATATACGCATATTACATGTATAGATTGATAGATAGATGACATGTTTACATACATGCGTGAATACGTATTATGCATTATGTACGCATACTATGTATATATATATATATCCATATATGGATTGATATAGATTGATTCTATGAACAAAGTATTAATTATAATTGATAATCAAATTAATCAAAGCACATACCTTAATTGCAACAGCTCGAAGCGTTTATTGTAACACATGTACGTGCAATTCCAACATCAATATATATTATTATGGCCATTTAACATCGAATTAAAGTCTGAACAATTATAAGTGTTCAATCTCAACTACGTAACTTATGTGTACATTCCCCTTTTCTCGTATCATATGCCATTAATACCCGTGCTGATCATTCGTTATAGTTCACACGTATAAAATTTACTGGGCGCGGTATAATAACGCTCCGGGTCCTGAGGTAATTCTTCTTGGCACTATATAGTGTTAATAACGGCCTGGCGCTCTGTTCGCGAATCGATTAATATACATATATATTCACATGCAGGAGGCACGCGATTAACAATAAATTGCTCGTATTTTAAAGACTTATTTTTCGTGGGCGGGCTGGCACGTCGGGATACAAGCAGATTAATCCTATTAAATGCAGACTTTATTGCGAGCTCTGGTGTCGAATTCCAATTTAAAGGAGAAAGTGCAATGGAAATAATGTAGAATCATTCAAGAGGAATTGTCAGGGTATACGATTACGGTATTCGTAAAAGTGCTGTTATCAATATTGTTCACCCGACGCACACGCGGTGCGATGTTGTATAGATCTAGTTTTTAATATTCGTTTCCGTTAGGTTTGCTCTGATTTGAAATCTATTATAAGCGAATAGCCCGGGTTCTTTATTTATGGTATTTAGATAAGTCTTTCTAATCTTAGGAGTTCCGATAAGCTGAAATTGCCAATCTTAATGCTAGATATCGTATTTTAATTTAGCAATTTACTATTTCAGGATTATATGATAAGTAAAAAAAGAAACTTATTGAAATTTATTTTGATATTATTCATTTAATAACATGCCTGACGTATACGAATTATTTCTTTGATTATAAATAAAGCTCATTCTATTTAAAAGCGCTTTTGTAAAGTACCGAAACTAAAAATTGTTAAATACAATATCCCAGGTGGAAAAACTAGATTGCTATACAAAATTAAAACTGACCCTCGACAGCGATTTCTAGTAAAAAGTAAGTAAAGTAAATACCATCTGGTTTTTTGACAGAATCTGAGATTTTACAATATAATTTAATGTAGGATAACTAGTCAAGTACATGTCTATAGAACTATAGTTTCTGTTAATGCAGCTTCGAGAGCCTCGAGCACATGTAAGACACCAACCTCACTTTCTATGTGTTATTGGAATGTACTAATATGTTTGTTTTGGGTCACTGACATCCACCTATTGTCTTTGCCTATTGTATTTTATAACGTACACGTATTACATATAATCTGCTCAAGTAATTAAGAGTTATGTTACCCAAGTTACTGTGTAGAATTTACATAGCATTTTTTGACACTCGACAGTTTAAAATAAAATTACACCGAATGTTGTGTCCCACAGTATGTCTAGTGCCCGATTATTGTCAGGGAAAACTTGCCAGCAACTTTTATTTTTTAACCAGATTCAATTTCCACCTGGGATATAATTTTCGCATTTCTTTAAACTATAAGTAGTCGTTAAACTGACTAATTACGGTATAATTTACTGCTAAGTAAGATTTTTAATTAATTTTATTAATAAAATAACGATGAGGTTTCACCGAAAATCGACAAATAAAAGGTATGAAAATAGCATGCGTATATTAGATCAAGAAGGAAAGTATTAGCATACCCGTATGAAATAAATCACGATATGACAGTAATAAAATGCCTCTTGCCAGATATTACATATATTACTATTCGATTTATATACTGCCTAATGAACTGATTCGAATCTCTATAGGGGTAAATGATTAACGTGAAATCACAAACGTAACTCATCAGATTACTGCCAGCAGTAGCTCAAATGAAGCTAAATATCTTCTGTTTATTCATTTTATCTCCTCTTTGGCGATATATAACTATTGTAATTAATTTAACTAATGCTCCATTTATGTAGATCAGTTTTAAGTAATTGCAGATGTATAATAAATACAAATGTAATATTTTTTACAACCAAGATAAAAATGTCAATATTTAGTTTTCATACATTACACCTTTACGTGTTTCGTTGATTTTGCTTTTTATTGAGAATTTATAAAATTAAGATAAAAATGAAAAAATAATAGTAAAAATAATTACTTACCATTCGTGTTATTACAATAGCAGTTAAATTTAATTGCTTTGAAGCAACACATCAGAATGAACACTTAAACATATTTTCATAAATTATATTTTTCACACTGCAATGAATTTTATAATCGAAGCTCACTAAAGTTACATTACAAGCTGTGATATATTGACATTTGCTTTTTAAACAACGTACCGGATATAATGAAAAATGTTATGAAATTGAGGGGCTTTATCCTTGCGGTATCTGCTCCTCAACCACACCACATCAGAGCACCGTCTCTTAGATCCCCAGTTCGGTACTTCGGTCCACACTGCTTGAAAGTACTTAGCCGAAGGACGCTACCATTCAGTTTAAACGTTCCATACGTCAATTACTATGCGTTAAACCGGAATAATTAATAAGAATAATTGGGAATAGGGGCGGTAATTTTGTACGATATGAATTTAACGATAAATTCAATAACGACGCAGATTCAATTGTCTTGAGTATATCGAGATCAGTTGCTCATTAAAATCCATCTCTGATGCCAGTGTTAAGGAAGATACAAAACTGTCAATATTCAAAACAATGCTGACCTCGCCCTTTTAATATGAACAGGTTCCAATGTGCCAACCTTAAAACGAGGTCCCCAAAGTTAATTAACCAATTAGCTCATGACTTAAAGAATGCAACCTAAGTCTGAACACCTAAAAGTGTACAAGGACACGTACAGAAAATTTTTGTTGTGGTTTTGTATTCCTAAGGGCAGGAAACGTGGACATTATATAATAAAAACGGAGGGAAATTTTTTTTTACACAAAGTGACAAAATTCACTACTGCGTCGAAACAATAATAATTTGATGGAGGAATTGCATTCAGGCGTATTAAATAATTTTAACCGAGATTTATTGACACGGAATGATGTTGCAATATTACACAATGAAATTAACTATAATGATATGATTAGGTAACAAATGATTGTAAATAAGACAGCAATGTTCAATCATATCATTAATAGTAGCTGATGATTTTACGCCATTAATTAAATCTGATTAGGTATCTGTTTCACTTTCTAATAAAACTACTCCAGCGTGCTCAAGCAATTTTTGATGTTCGAAGCAAGATTCATTACGTTGCAATAAATCATCTTGCATAACACAAAATTACTGTGTCATTTAGGTTTCCAAAAGTATAAACTTTTTAATAATAATATATTGTACATTATAGTACCAAAACATGTTTCGCGATGATGATTTAAATATTTTGCCATTAAATTCGGTTTTTCATTGTCTATATACATGTAAAAAAAAATTTACAATTTGAGTGTGTCTGAAGCTCTTTGCACGCGCACCTGGTAACCACAATAGCGTCAAATTATATAATTACAACCAATTTTTGTTTCTTCTAAAACAGGTATGATTTTATATTTTTTATTCGAATAACACGCTGCATAGACTAAAGCTTGTCATTTACAGACATATTTGAGATTAATAACGAAACTAATGACATACTATTTAATTATGTTATATTTTAGTTATATACGTAGATAATATAAGCACACACACACACACACATATATATATAGTTTATACAAGAATAAAAAAAAAAAATCTTTTTTGACATGTATGTGATGCTATTAAAACTATAATTACTACACGAACATTTAATCAATATTATACGTTTTATATCGACTGTTGCGTGTTAGCCATCTTATATATATACATATCGTTCATCTAGATTATTAAACGCTTTTAAATTGCCTATATTACAGGACGTCATCGTTGACAACTTGAAAATGAAATACTATTAAATATGCACCTTGCGCGTGCCTTCAAACTAACATGTGCATGCATAAAACTCGCCGGAGAGAAAGTTATTAACATCCATGTGATTTTTTGCAGGTATTATTTCTATTCTGCATGTCGATGGGGTCACTAAGCTACGACCCCAAAGACAAAACCTTGAAGGATATCTTACTGCCGAAAGGTAAATTCGAAGCTTTTTATTTGAAAGGCGAGGAAGCCAATGCCGCGAGGCCTCCACATCTCCATGGCTCATTTCACAAACACAGGAATCCCGCATTAGCAAACGCCCCTAATAGTGCCGCTTACGGCTTCCGGTTTGATGGAATACGAAGATTCAATTACGAATAAAAAGAAGATTCAGTGCGTATTCGCGTCTTCTATTGCGATCTAATGTCCTCATTTGGTCATCGGTAAAAAAATACCACGTCACGCTTGAGGCCCACTGTTAGGTACTCACGCTAAAAAACAAACTGTCGATACAAATTGCTCTGTAATAAATGACATTCTGGTGCTCGATTAAAGAGTAATTGTTGTATGATAAGTTACCATATACAGATCCTTCAAAGTATTAATAAATATCAAAGTATTAATAAATATCAAAGTATATAAATGATAAATAAACTTTTATACTAATAAATATGAAATATTGTGTTTATTGGAGTGCCTTGGAATTGAAAATAACATTCAGTAAGAAGCGCAAGAAGTATTGTGCAGAAATGGTCTTTTATGTTTTAGCATTCTTTGGAGCTGTAAAACTATTTTTATCTGGACTGAACGCAGTTAAAATTTTTCTAGATTATTCCAAATTAACAATTATCAGGTCTGGAATCAAATACTACTTAGGAAAACTACTAGAGCTATTGGGTAAATGATACTAATGGATTGTGATACTGGCAGTTACAACTTCGAATTTTTGGTTGTATGCAAGTTAGTGAAAATATAGTCATATGTAATAACTACTCCACGTGAGACCAAAAAATCTGAACAAAAAATCCAGAAACAATTTTCATTTCCTAATAGCGGGAAAACATTTATTAATTCCCAATTATTAACCAACAAACAAAAAAACTATTGTGACAACAACTTTCCATTGTCTTCCACAACACTTTTTTCGTTTTTTGTTACCACTTGCATCACCAAATATATCACTAGGCCACTTCTGTTGTTTGATATTTTGTTACTTTTCTAAGCCCGGCAAATTGCTCAAATAAGATGAAAACGACAATACCGATCAAAAACAAAGGCCCGTCGTGTTGACAAAGGGTTCAGAAGTCATCGTATAATGAAAATTGCGGAATTAGTTACGCCGATAAAAAAAATATAAACATTGTTTATCTTCATATTTTTTTAGAAATTTTTACCTCAAATTTCGGAAACACATAATACTTTTCTTTATAAATGTTTGAATATTCAATATGTAATATTACCGCCGCTGCAATTGTTCCTTTACCCTCTTTGCATTCCGAGATGATTCAAGCTAAATCTCTGTGTATTTGTGCTGCTGTTGAGCTGCACCGGCTGCGTCTGAACAACCTTCTTCGAAAATATATAGAAATGTCCGAAAAAATAACACTTCACGCATTGATCAGCAACTCCGCCATGCCGCGTTCGATATTTGTACTTAATTGTTTTCGTCTTTTTGCTTTTCTCCTCCAGTGATTCATAAAGTGATAATATTTCCATTTCCTTTCTCACCAGTAGCAATACTTGTTTTAATAATTTCCTTTCTCTTCATACAACTTTTCATCCTCTTATCTCTAGACCTTTTCAATTATCGGCGTTGCGAATACCAATAAGTTGGAACCGTGATATTTGCGTCTTATTTGTCTTATTATAAACTTATATTTCTCGACTATTATTTCGTGCTAAAATCACATGGTACACGAATAAATGAGGCACCATATTGGTTTTACGTATTATTGAACTTTTTTATCGATGTAAATATTTATTACATGTACTATATAAAATATTGTAATGATAATAGTATATAACTTGAATGACTATGTTCATTACACGAATATCCTTAAAGGTGGACATGTTTTTTTTTTTTTAATTTTCTTGCAGAAAGTGTGTAATTTTTAATTTGTAATAGCGATTATATAGTGCAACAAAAATTACAGTGATTAAATCGGACAGAAGTCGCAGGGAAAGCGTTATAATGCAATTCGTTTTGTATTATGTAAAAATGTCAAAAAGTATGTAGCCAATAATGACTATAGTGAATTAATAAAACACGTTGGTGTCTGATATTATAAAAAATTACTTACTCGTTATTCTAAAATGTTAATATCTACAATCGGTCTGAAATGTTAATGACGTAATACCTGTATTTCACGCATGTTGCGTGTCCAACATTGCCTACGGGCGTTGATCAATTATTCATTTCTTTCTTTATACGTTATGTGCATATCTTATTCGCTGATTCTAATTGTAATTGAATTAAAAAAAAAGAAGTACAATAATTTATGTACATCTCATTGTGGATGCCCTCTGGACATTATTAACCGCAGGTATTCAGGCTTGAGTTTTAAATATCATAAAAATTACGATATTATATGGAATTTTGTAAATCTCTTATATAATGCAAATATCTACTAGCAGCGATTGCTGACCCCATAACCTTTTATGTGGTTTAAAAAAAAAATTTATGAGAACAAAACAAAAATTGGTGTTTACACAAATTAAAAAGGAAACTTCCCAATAAACATTTGGAGACATAAATATCTAAAAGATATCTTTTGGAAAGATGTGTTGCATAAGACATCTAAAAGATGTCTTTTAGATCTTTTAGATATCTATTCGACATTTTTAAGATATCTTGCCAGGATCGCAA
>JAPYZR010001355.1:0-47341 GCA_030522945.1 Trichopria nigra | reverse complement strand
TTAAAAATAATTTGTTTCCAAAAGTTCTCATTTAATTTTGAATGATTTTTGCTGTAATTTTTTTGATGATTGTATACGTTACGTAGAATCACCCTTCCAAAGCCCAAACTTTGAAAAAAAGTTTCAATCTTTTTTTATTTATATTTTTATTGTTGAAAAGCTTCTACTTTAGAACCACCTTAATGTAATAGTTTTCTAAATGTAGTCTTTTATATGTATTGCTTTCTGTAGCAAAAATTTTGAAGTTTTCATAATCATATTGATGGCCTGTATTAATTCTGTGTACTGTCAATCATGTATGAATTTTTTTCATCTCCCAAAATATTTCGTTTGTGTTCATTTATTCTATTTTTCAGTAATCTTTTTGTTTCTCCTATGTAAACTGCGTTGCATTGTATGCAATATATTTGATAAACAACATTTTTAAGATGATATCTGTCTAATTTATTCTTTAACGGCTTGATACCACAAATGTTTGTATTGATTGGTTTATGTACAATTTTTTTGTAGTGAACTTTTTAATGTTTCTGATAGACCTTTGATGCATGGTAAACTGACAGTTTTTGTATTTTCTAATTCATTGTTATTTTGTAATGTGTTATACATTTTGTGTACTTTTTCTTTGATGCAATCATTGACAATATAATCTGGATAACTATATTATTGCATAAAATTGTTTTAACTATAGTTGTAAGATTTTTCTTCTGAATTTAATATTTGATAATTTTATTGCTCTATCAATTAAACCATAAAGAAACTATATGTTGCTCGACCGTTTTTAAAATATAGAGAAATTGTCATTAATTAACGATCACATTACATAAAAACAGATATTTTAATATTACGTTTCGGCCCTGTAGTGGGAACCATCTTCAGAAATTATATAAAAACTTTTTATTGTTTAAGATATTATGAATTAATTAAGAATGTAAGTAAGATATACATCTCAAGATGTTATACATTCTACCATCATCCAACCATATTTTATCAATAAATTCATCAGTGTTCATCAAAGTTTGGCAACGTTCGATTTGACGATTATGTTAGATGAGGACGCCGCCGCCGGTGAGTTCATGTGCTGCACATATATATACTGTTCGAGATTATATAAAATTTGAACCTCGGGTTGAAAGTTCACGAAACAAATATCGTCGGAGTATCGTTGATCAACGTTCCGATATGAATCGCTGAATCGTATACAGAATCGATTTCGATATCTATTAGTCTTTCGAAAAAGACCGGTAGGGCAAATGCATATAAAAGAAAGGGAATCGTCGCGCCGTATTCCTCGGTATATATTATGCTCTCGCTGAGTGCATGGACGAAAGATCGATATCACAATACGGATGTATCATACGTCACGAAGTCTAAGAATGCAAGACCCGCTCGCGCCCTCCGTCTCTCTCGCTCCTTCTCTAGTCTTCTCACTATACCTCATCTGCAGATGATCGCATATGTTAAGCGCACCACAACGAGTATAATATTTGCGCAATCGATATAACCCGCAAATTTCGAAAGATCTTCGCCGACAGTCACCTCACGGTTCGAACAATGACGTATAATAAATTCGCGAAACGTCTCTATAAAAATCACGGTGCGGGCAGTTTTCCAGACAATGTCTAATTAAACGATCATTTTTAAAACCTCGACGTTTCTAATGGAATAACAAATTGATGGCACGAATTGAACGTTCAGAACTTTATACAGGAGTTTCCAAATAGTGTCGATTATTAACGATGTTGGATCGAATTTGGTGACTTCGTATTGTTTTTGCCCTTAATTTAAAGAAATACATCTTCTCCGTGTCGACATCCCCTACCGTGGAAAATTTAGACGGCAAACAATTCAACGGACTAATCACAAAATGTCACATATTATATAGCATATCAGTATCGTATTAATATTACAGTAATGAACTTGAGAACGCAATTATTCCATTGTAATACTTCTATGACATCTCTAGAATATCTCATTTGAGACACTGATATTCTGGAGAACTCGGTGACTTTTCGTGTTTGAGGCATTTCCAAAACGTTTCATGGCAGTCTTTTTGATATTCTCTCGATATTTGCAATATTGTAATGACTTTCCAAATACATTCTACGTGTATTCTGATATATAACCTGGATATTGTATAGAGATGTTTCAGGGATGATTAAGAATCCAATGTATGACCGCGTGCCGATGACTTTCTCGAGTTTCTGCAGATATTCTTGAGGCAAACTGATGACAGTCGATACCTACATTCTGGTTATAACCTTTAAATTAGAGTTACAGTGCAAAGGAAACATAATTACATTCAAGATGTCGTGAGATATTTCTAATGCAATATTTTCAGAATATTCTAACAATTGTACATATAATGTTGCCCCGATGAAATGTTTGAATTGTAATTAGATCTAAATCAGAGGTTTGGCCCATTTGGAGACATTCCGGAGACTTCCCAAATAGCTCGTATGCAAACCATGTCCGACGTCCCTACATTTTATGTACATAATGTTGACATCATCTAGAAATTTGGTATACGTACATTGATTCATTCCAGAAATTAAGGGTTTTACCTAACCTAACTTGCCCGTATAGAGGGAAACATTGGTGAAAAACCGCAGTCAATCAATGGACCTTCCTAAGTTGAGGAGAAAAAAACCCACTTCAGATTTTCCGGTTAACCAATCGCAAAACATTATACGCTGCTCTTAGATTGGTCGATTCCAAACGTTATTTATCGCCTGAAATTCCAGCAACGGACTTTCTGCCTTAAATTTTCGCGAAGAATCGATTAGCGAGGTAGGATGCGCTGAACCCGCGACACCCTGCACATGTACAATTCGTACGTATATATAAATGAGTTTCGCCACTTCTACGTTGCGCACAATACGGCTAAAATGTGCAATAACTTCGGAATCGTTAATTCACCAATTAACCGTGTATTAACGGCCGCGATGGTAGTAGACCCCGACGAGAAAAAAAATCTCCCGTACATCCGGACGAATCGGCCGCTATAAACATTCGCTAAAGTGGACTTATATAAGTGCGGGGGAATGGGTCGGTTATGTTCCCCGGGTATCTCGGTATAGGTTTTCACCGGTTCGATTTAAGAGAGCGGTGCTCCCCCTTAATTGAATTTAGAAATATACTGTATATACATACACGCGATTACCGAGTCGCGAGCATTTTCTCCGGGACGAGACTCGGATAGGGTCGAAAGCATTAGCGGACGGACCACGCGCTAGCTATATATATAGCTATAGAGCTCTCCTCTCGCGACCCGAGATTTCCATGCAGGGCAAAGAATGAGAAGAGGAGTAGGACTTTGTGTCGGACTGCATAAGCTGCAGAGCGGACTCTCGAGGCCAAGCTTAGAGGCCTTTGCGCCGCGCCGTTCGACCGCCCGATCTAAGCGAGCGAAGTGAAAGTTAGATGTGTGGGCACGGGATGCGCACGAATTCATTTTTTCGGCCTCGCTGCTGCTATTTTTCGAGGCGCTAGCTCGCCAGTTCCCATGTATATACGCCGTAGCCTATATGGCCGGCCCGCGATCTCCCGTATACTTAAACTCTGCATCACGTATATATGCGCTATACCTCTCGCATACGTGCACCTCGGAGAATGTGCGAGATGTACCCCGAGATGCTGTCGATGCAGTTGCTATCCTCCGAACGAGGAAGCCCGCGCGCTCTCGACTCTTGAGACTTTGCCTATATGATTTATTGTCCCCCCTACATTCTGATTCGAGACGTTTCCGCTGATTATTTTATAAATCGACACTCATCCAATGCCGTTTTCTGGTATACGCGCATATTCGACGACTCCCTTCGGTCGATAGAGCGGTACCTATCTACTTTTTGCCTTTGTTGGACCGCGACGTACTACGAAGAGGAGATTTGATTAGCCGTAGTCGGGGAATTGCCGATATCGAAAAATCTTTAGACGCTTGCTACAATTTGATTAGGAATGCTTTTATAGAACGCTCATCAGGTATCCTACAATTTATGCAACATAGTAGAGGGAAGGACTCCTCTGCTATATGACTCTTGTCGACATTAGTGTCAATGAATATTATGTGCACGTGATAATGTCTCCGGGTGATGCCCACGCGACATTTATGCCCATCCGCTGGATGTCTAAGGGATGCCCTAATTCCGGATATCCACGAGATAAAGGAATGTAAACCAAAAATAAACGTTTTCTTGTCCACGGGACCTAATTGTAGACCATCACATTGGCAAACAATGAATACGATATCGGCAGCTTTTGGGATCCAACGGATATCCAATGGTTGTCAATTTACGACCGCACATGTGATTATGTTATATTACATAAAATGGGCACGAAATGGACTTTCCAATTTTCGGATAGGGCAAAATGAACATTCCTTGAGCGTTCATTAGACTGGTACATGTTGTGCGGGTAGTGACGATGTTAAGCATACATTATGCATAAAGTGAACTGAAGAATCTATCTGCACATGACATACAAACATCACTAACAAACGCAATGAAAGTTCGTGGAATTACATCGCTTAAAAAGTCTGGGTTAAGTTAGCCAAGTGTGGTAACCCAATTAGCACCGTGCGTACATTGGATATCCGTTCGAACATGAACGGAAATTGAATGTACGTTGGATGTCCAGAGATGAAAGGATAATGACATCCATGCATTAGATCAATAATGTACGTCCAGACATTAGACCAATAATGTACGTCCAGTTTTTGTCCATCAGAAAACCCATTCGTGTCATGGTCCTCGCTCGTGACAACTGAACGTACATTGGATGTTCATTTTACGTACGATGGATGTAAATTGGACGTACAATGAACGACGGGTGGATGTACTTGGGCTATTTGAGAAGAAAATGACCCCAAAAATTTTTGAAGCTAACAATATATAGCTTTACGAACACGCGATGCAAGAGTTGGATGGTAACTACACGTGTTGTCCACTCTAGAAAAGATGGTGATAGCGACATGAAGATGATATGATGTGAAACGTTTTTGCTACTCTATATATGTACACGGAAAAAACGACATGGTTGAAGTAACTAATTTATTATTGGTTGTAGAATTCTTAGTTGATACAACCAATTACTTGGTTAGTAGATCAAATGTAAAAAAAATCCATTTAGTTCAATCTACCATTTGTAATTAGTTGGAAAACAAGAGCATCCTAACTAACATAATTAGGTGGACTAAACAATTTATTAGTTGTTCCATCCAGTTATGTATTACAAGTAGTATACGCAACGAATTACATTGTGGACAGAACTATTCGAACCCAACTAAGTGAAAATAGATACTCCAACCAATTTCTCGTCTAGCGCTCAGAGCACTAAGAGAGTTGGTTGGGGCGCCCAATTTTTTGGTTGTCCTAACCAAGTCGTTTTCTCCGTGATACTGCTATCTTTTCATGATGATACTAATTAAATCGGAGGTTTTCACATTTCGACATTCTGCAATTTCAAAAAGATTCACGTGCCGCCTCCTAGAATCGTTCAAAATAGTAGAAAACCATTGTGTGTTAAATTCCCATCCTGATTGGTAAAACGTGCCCCGAATGTGGCTAACCAATTACTGCATATGGGTTTTATATATTTGTATTCACTATTCATTTATGTGATGCGCAATCCCGAATTCCAATGTCCATTGCTCAGTATTGCTATTTTATTTCACGAACACCTATATATGGCCATTGTAAAAGTTAATGATGGAAAATGGAAAATGTACAATGCACTGATGCGCAAATAAATGAAAAACTCCACCGACATCGCGGTGCTAATAAGATAATGGAAAGTCATTACAGTATACGAGTGTATATGATATTTACATCAGACAGTACGAAACTTGTGTTACGACTGCACGTGATGCCTATTTCATGACCGTTACATACATACTTATATAAGTTATATAATAACAATGTCATATGTTATGTACGGAACAAGTTGTGTTATATGGATCGAGAAATGTCGACTGAGTAAAATCTGAATTTAGTGTAACATGAAGACACTGTAAACATCGAAAAATGAAAAAAAAAATTTTTTTTTTTTAATATATTGACGGGAATTCATAAACATAACACAATTTTCTGGTAGACAAAAAGCTAGGCTTTCATGGAACTAACGAAAAGTTGTATGAACAAATTATTTTTCAAAAGAATTTGTGTCATTTTATTGTCACAAGTAAAAATCAATATCCAAATTGATATTTAAGTCGCACATAAGACCTAAATGTAATATAAGTATCATTTACAAGTTCATGAATGAATACTTCTTGGCTCTCTATTTAATTAATAAACATTCGAATCGTTTATTCAGTTGACAATCCGTAATTTTCAGTACAAAATTCATATTTTTTGTGTTATTCTCATTCGGATTAGGACAATTGCAACTTTATTAGAAATTGTCCTTGATTGAACACTTCCCGAGACGAAAAAGTCCTTATTTATTTTGAAATGCAATCGAGATAAAGCACGGACTACTTTTACAGGGTGCTCGGATGAAAATTTGTATAGGATCAATCAAAAAACGAATTCCGTTAGTTCAGTCGGACAATCGTTTAAGCGACTATATATACGTATACCGATGTCCGAAGTGTAAAGTAAACAAACCGCTTTCCCGTTACACCAGATAACTTGCGTCTTATAATTGATTTGGCTGCAGCTGATTTATTTCAGCGCGTCACTGGAAAAATCGTCTCGCGTGCGCCAAGTGTGTGCGGTGAATTATTGACTCCGTTGTCAGTTTCACGTGAGTAGCTCCGTAATGTACCCGATTAGGAGATGATAAGATGTCGTGGGATCGAGATCTTTGGGCGAATCGCACTATTCGGCTTCTTACGAAACATATCGCGCCTAATAGGGATTCGAACAACACCGTAGTACGACATTGCATCTTTGGTCGAGTTTTCAAGGTGGACAAGAATAAATTGGCGAAAAATGCATATAGAAATATATTTTATTTCCTATCATTGTTAGAAAATATATTCATTGTATATAAAATGAAAATTTTAAAAGATTTTAAAAGGGGAAATTAGAGTTTTTATCGCTGACAAAAATCCTATGTAAATAGTACTATTTTGAAAAATGGCCCTGTTTCTTTTATTATCACAATGTGGTGGCCGTAGGGTCAAGAGGAATCCTCCGTTTGTCATCGTTCCTGTCGTTCTCTCTTTCACCTATCATGCGACTAGTAAACCGTATAGTTCCAAGTTGACATTTATCTACAAACTATAATTGCTTGTTTACTCAAAAAAAGTGTTATTTAACCACGACCAAATGATGGCGGATGTGACAATAGTCCGGACAAAGCAATCAGATAACAGAAGATTGGAAAGTCGTAAGTGGCAACCAGATAAGACAGATTATAATAATAATAATATATTTCTTATCAAGTATAATTTTGAAAATATTTTTCAGTACACATTTACTTTGTCCCGAAAATCAGAGTGACGAGGCTGCAATAATGATGAAAGGCTCGATGCTTTCGATCATCGAATCGATCTTGATTTTGATCGAAAATAAACGAGGCAAAAAAGATGATCTTATCGGCGAATTGACGTCTAAATGGAAAATGCATAGACGGCGACATTCGCGAAGAACCGGGAGAGAAGGATCTTTTGTCGAGTCGACGAAAACAATGTACAACGGGGTGGGAAGCTATCGATCCTGCGACGAAACAATACCCCGAAGACTAGGTAACAAATGATCGGCGTCTTATCGGTGCTCGTCGGCGGAACCCCCTGAGCTGCATCGTTACGGTCAGTTTTCCAAAACTGCCTTTCTGACATACAATACACACACACGGACACACACGTGTTAATGAATCGTTCTCGAGTAGAACAATAAAGCCGATACTCTTAGTAAAACGAAACTTAATTAATATTTATATACAAAATTGTAATTGTGTTTACTGATATGTAAAATTTTTATTTTGATCTTATTACGATTTCAACATATAGGTTAGGTGATTGAACAGTTCACGTTTTCTGAGAAACGCAAAATTAACGGCATAACACACCATAGCAATTTATCATTGCAAGCACGTTTTATGTTTTTGTAGTAAATTTCATTTCAATTGATAGCGATAGCCAAGCTATTAGTGGCTATTAACAAATCTATGAGCACGTATATATAGCTTATTAAATTTAATATATATATGAACCAAGGTAATATATGTAAAAATATGCAATTTACTAATTTAGATCGACTTATCTATTGCTATTGATTGAACTTTATTAATTTTCTATAAAAAATGGTTACTTTCCCTACTTTCCTCGACAGACATTACTATTGACTTCTATATTTTTGGCAAAATGTTTAATTGATTAAAGTTTTAATTATCATGACAGATACTGAAAACTATTGATGAATCAAATTAATTTCAGCCAAAAAGAATTGAGTTATTAACAAAGTCATAATAGCTACTGTTTCGAGTTCGCCATAACAACAACGGGTATTGATATTTGTTTTTATACAAACATATTTAAGACTTCATGGAAAATAATGTCATTATCAATTCGTACGATTTGAGAGATATTGAAGGCTATTGACGAAGAAGTTATCGGCGATCATTAATGAACAATATTACGGGGAAACGGAAAATGAACTATTTGCTGTTATTAATCAGTGAACGTACATATTAACAAGTTATTATTCAAGTTTACTTTATCACGGCTATTGACAGAAATTCACCATATACGATACGTTTTATAATTGTATTGTAAATACCTATTGATATCATTTTTTTATAAAAGCAATTAATACATCCATTCTTGGCTATTAAAGAACAATCCTATCGATGGCTATCGACGGGTGAAACTGAAGACATCCGTCAATCATTAACAAACATTCGATGAGTCGGACTTCCAAGAACTTGAGTTCGTTTCAGCAATTGCTATTGACCACGGCTGATCCATTTTTTTCACTTCAATGGCTATTGGCGCGAGTTCTCCGTTTCAGAAATGGCTATTGATCTACGATTCACCGCGACGGTATTATATCTTCTCTCGTCGATTCTCCGATAGAAGTTATAAATAAACGGACAAAGGAACGAGTCCACAATTTAACAACTTATTTTGCGTTGGCGTATTATTCAAGAGTAAGCTGTGTAACGATAATTTCATAACAAATTAGCCTGCGTCATTAACCGAGTTCCGAGCGATTCTCCGACACTTGCAATCATGTAAATCACGTATATTACGATGGCGTATTTCCTTCTAATTGAAAGGCTCGATTAATGATCGACACCGAGCGTAGCAATCTATTGAATTATTGTGTCCCACTGCATAATCGCATTAGCACGAGACGCTATTTGTACGTCATCGACGACATCTGAATCGCGTACTCGCATTTTCGAAATTGTCTCTTCTATCCCTGTGTATGTATATATATATATAGACCCCAGATACTCCTATGCAGGCATACCTTATTCTCCCTTTATACGGTGCCTGCATCGGGCCTTCGCGCACGTCATCGATGCGGAGAAAAGGAAGAAGGAATAAGGTACGAATGCAGTCGTGTGCCAGCCAGTCAGCCAGTCAGTCAGCCGGCGGGAAAATCGACTCGAAGCCAATCAGCGGACGTAATGGAGATCGATAACCATAAGGCGATCTCCATGAAACGAAACGTGCGCTTCTCTCTCTCTCTCTCTCTCTATATCTATCTATCTATCTATCTATCTATCTATCTATCTCTCTCCCTCTCGAATATAACAACCCCGTTCGTTCGTCGATTCGTCTGTCCCGTATGAGGCCGAGCTCTCGATCTCGCGCATTTATTATTGCGCGGTAAATCTACCGGACCGCAATATCCACCGCGTTTTACAAATGCTGGCGTCGTGATACGTTGAGAAATCTAGAAAACAGATATACAGTATCGTAACTGATTCTATGTAGATATTCTCGTGACTTTTCTCCTTGCACGTAAATAGTCGTTCCTTGGAGAATCGTTCCATCCAGCAATAGTATACTGAAGGTAAATGGTATAATATTTGAAAATGATATAAAAATATAATTATAACTATCGAGGGGAAACAAAGGGAATGATTTGATATTCACTTTCACTATTGAAATATACGCGTTGATACCAGCGTCAACAGCTAAATAGCATCGGAAGCTTTCGACGATCTATTCATTTTTTGACTTACTATCTGCTCAGAGTAATCGTGACAGAATTAATTCATTCGTTTAGAGTTTACGTTCTCTTTCAGCCTATTGGTCGATAGCCCAAGAAATATATTTATTCGTCCACTATATTCGTGTCAAGTGTACGTCCTTGTAATCAAAGCATAAAGATATGTATATATATATATATATATATATATATTATTTAATTCATCAGTTCTTAATGACAAATTTTTTAGTTTATTCATCAGTAGCTAATGTTGACATTTCCAACTATTACATGGCTATCGATACCGGACCCGTAATGCTGTTAAATAGTTTCCATGAATTTAATGTTCCTTATAAATTTTCAATGTTATTCATCAATATTTGCAAATGTCTGAAAAATGTGTGAACACGTATGAGCTATTGACAAAGTAAAGCAGTAAAAGCATTGGTTTATTTGTGGAAAATAATTGTAAAAATAAATAACAACATTTAATGTCATTAACATCAAACTGACAATTGTTATTATTTTTAAATGCAACTAAATAACAACATAACAGTGCACATTTGATGTCATAAATTGCGTTGTTTTATTGTTGAATAACTATCCATATGGATGAGCTATTGAATGGATAATAGCGATTTTTGCAATGATTTAATTACATTTGTCAAAAACCACATTAAAAATAAATATTTGTTTAGTCGATAGCTATTTGAAAATCGTAAGTTATGAGCACGTAGCTACAAGATGAAGCACATGATAGGAACCTGAAATTGCTGCTATTAATACGCGAATCTTTTGTTTCATTATTTTCCGTCATTCGGCATTAAACGTCAAACGTTTAAAAAATAATGACAATGTAATAACAAATAGTTTACCAACATGTAAGTCTTTACAGATAGCCGTTGGCTATTGACCAACTTCCTACTTTTACTTTATTATTTTCCTGGTCATTCGCTATTGAATATCAAACTTTTAAAAAATAATTAGAATGTAATAACTAATAGTTGCAATTGACGTGTTATAGTAAGTAATCCAATAGCCCTGTCTAATTTACACAAATACACCATTTTTATTCATTACTATTATTAATTATTATTACTATTGTTTGATTTTTTTGTTAAATTATATCAATGAGTGACACATCTATTGAAATGTGGACCTATACTATGATCAATCTCTAACTAATTCTGCTCATCAATAGCTATTGGGGAAAAGTTTATATTAATCAATAACTCTTTCGTCATTACTGAAATACAATGCAGGATCATCATCGAAATTCCACGTCATTAGTATTGTTTGGGAGAGAAACAGCTATATTAATTGAAAGTTTTTATAATTAGTATAAGACAATTTTTCTACATATACTATATTAAGTATTTCTATATTGTATATATATTCTTTCCTTTTAAGAACTCTGTTTTATATTTATTACCATCATCAATTTATTAATAGTCATAATCTTAATTCATAATAATAATAATAGTAATTATTAATTAATATTAATGACAATAATACAATTATTAATATTTTACTACTGATAAATTTCAGTAATTTTGGAGGATAAAATAATCAATAGCATAAACTATTTTGAAGCAACGAAGCCTATTGTCCGAAACACTATCGAAAAAAATGTTGTTTAAGAGTTACGAAGGGGTTCATTCCGACTTTTTTTTTCACCGTAACGTATATTTGCTGGGAAATTTGTACGTTGTTAAAATTTTGTTCCACTTGCAACGGTGACAGCTCATGACAAATAAAGTAGTTTTACTTTTGATGGATGACGTAATTGACAGTTATCGGCCAATAGCAACATTCTTGTCGGCGTTTTTGATCAAATTTACTTTAGTGTTCACGTGGCTAGTATAGTATCTATGGTTATTCTTTCAGACATAAGTAGACTCTGAATTTCTATAAAAATATCGAATATTTCCTACATAATTATTCCATGAGAGCAAAACAAAAAAAGCATTAATTATCGACTTATCATTTAATAATAATTTTTTTAATTATTTCGCGACCATTTTCTTTGTTTTTTTTATTTATAGACATTTTTCATATATTTTTATCATTTTTTATTTGTTTTCCGAGTCAATTTCACATCAAAATGATGAAATTGCATCAGTGTCGTATTTTCCTTTGTGAATGTTTGACAACTAATTAAACGTTAAAACGTTAAAACGTTAAAACGTTAAAACGTTTTAACGTTTAATTAGTTGTCAAACATTCACAAATTAAGGCAAATACTAAAATATTAAAAACATCGAAAATGAATGGTAATTCTGTCGATTTTAAACTTTGCTGACATTTATTATTTGATAGTTCCACTTAATATCTGATGAGAATAAACAAAATATGCTTAATAGTTCAACGCTATATTTAATAGTCACGACGAAATTTTTGATAATCAATATCAATAATTATTTTAAAACTTTTTAAACAATTTCGCGAATAATCTTTCGATGAGATTTTGTATGAAAACTTTCAAATTTAAGCGTTAATATAACTTTTGTCTATATTTTTTTATTTAACGCGTGAATAAGTAATTCGGTCATTAATTTTCTGCATCATCTTTGACACCCGACGACTGTCTTAATACTTAAAATATCTATTTTAATAAAACATCTGTCTACTCGATAATAACATATGTGTTAGGCGAATCTAACGAACTAAAAAAAATGAGCCCGATGATTGATGAATTATTAGTCTTATCATATTTCTCAGCCATGATACATTTAAATTGAAATCATTTTTACACATTATTTCTATCATGCCAAATTCAATATTTCAATTATATTAATATATACCATATAATAATATTAATTATTATATTAATAATTTCAATCATCAATTAGTTACATTAATTAATTATAAAAAATTATAAAAATTATATAAATATATCATTAATACAATGACCGCTAGGTGGAATTTTTCCATTATGTACTTGTTGAAAGACACTCGTTCAAAACATTTTCTTTTAAAACGAGATAAGTTCAATTACCCTTCTTCAAATTACTGGCGTGAAAATACCAATAATTTTAGCAATCCACATTAAAAAAACAGTGAAAACTGTCGTATTTCATTTCACGATTGAGCCACTTTAACAATGTAGTTAATAGGGGGGTCATAATGCGCGCAGTATTTTCGGTCGGTCTAGATTTGAAAGGTCGTAAAACGTTTTACGCAATGCGAGCTTCAAAATATAATAAAACAACAAAAGCGAGTGCTTCCCATTACACACTTTAAGTTCGTTAAACCTGTACACATTGCGGAATTTTCTTTTGGGATTACGGCCAGGTGATACGTAAGATATGGGCTAGATTTAATGTCGCGCCGCTGCCGTCCGACCGGAAGAAGAAACAGGCCGACGTATGAATGGCCGGGCATGCCGGCCGAAGTGTTTTGATCATTGAATATGAATCGTTAGTTCTTATTCATCATAACTTTATCACTGAGTAAACTGCGGAACAAAAAAAAAAGGTCGGACGTCGTTGCGGGCGAGAGATGAAGTACTGCACTGTCCACTGCCCCACCTGTGCCCTTATCTGGACAAATAAGGCGTATCTTTGTTACGTAGGAATTGGAGGTCCGCTCCATCATTGCGAGCGTTTCCTTTCTTTTTCGAGACCTGCGTATACAGTGCAAACAGTGACCGGTCCCGCTAAACTCACGTAGCCGGGTTAGACCGACTGTATACGGGCCACCTCTGGGCCTAAGATCAAACGTGAAGAGTGATGAATCGATATTTGTGAATGAAGTCCGATAATAATTAGGGAACGTCGCTTTTACCAGGCACTTACTCATACGTTTCACGTGGCTAATGTATCGGAGCTGTTACACAATAACGACTCAACTCTTTTATTCGCTATAAATGATGGTATAGGGACGACGAATTTTATCACTGGACTCATTACGACTTGGAAGAATATCAGAATTGAAAAGACTGAATAGTAGAATGCGTATTCAGTAATGTACTTATAGAGATAATATATCCGTGTCTTCTGATGTACGATGTAAATGTAGTGTAACTATACAATAGAATACATTTACATTCTGGAGACATTTTCAGGGACATTTCATAAACAAATATCCTATACACCTCGTGTCCACGTTGATATTCTATTGACGTTTAGAATATTGACAACTAATATTCCGCAGACATTCTATAACCATATTCGGGCCTTTGGATGGACTGCATGCAGATGTCATTTTTTTTTTCGAGACATCCACTAAAGATTCGTTCTTTACATATACATTTTCTTATATATAGAATGTTTCCAAAATATTCTTTCTAAAATATTTCGTGTATATTATTTTCAGGATATTCCTGTAATGTTTCAATTCTGATATTTTGAATGTGACGTTTGTGATGTTCTGAAGACACCAATATATTTTATGATCATGCGGCGCCCCATGCGATAAACATTGCGAATGATCCAAATAAATTTTGCAATACTCTGAAACAAGTTATTAAATTGTATAGTCTTCGAGTCATTAGGTGTCCATGATTCGTCCAGTTTATGTCCACTCGTCCATGGGCATGACATAAATTGGACGTAAATGTACGAATAATGAACTTCCAGGGGTGCGGGTCAAATTTCCTAAATATCAAAGTTCCTATACCAGTTAAAACTCCTAATTTTTAAGTTCCTAATGTTCAGATTTATGAGCGTCCAATTATCCTAATGCAAAAATTACTAAGGTTCATATAATTCCTAAAGATAATTTTCATAATGACCAAAACTTCTAAATGCTAAAAATGAGAATGGTCAAACATCTAATGCCGAAGTTACAAATGGTAAAAATTCCTAACGTCGAAATTACGAATGGTTAAAATTCCTAACATTACTTGAGATGTCCCACAGATGGTACCACTTTATATGTATATGTAATTTCGACGTTAGGAATTTTGACCATTCGTAACTTCGGTATTAGGGGTTTGGGCCTTTCGTGTTTTAATGGTTTAGAAGTTTTGGTCGTTATCAAAATTATCTTTAGGAATTATGAACCTTAGTCATTTTTACATTAGGATAATTGGTGGATCGTTAATCTGAACATTACATAAAAATTAGGAGTTCTAACTGGTAGTACCCGGTCTGGATCGGCCTTGTCCTATTTGGATCAATGGGACCAAAGTAGGATAATCCAACTCCTTTTAATGTTCATTACGAAATAGTTTCTAATCCAACTGTTTCTGCAATGATCCAGAAAATTGCAAGATAGTGTCGAGTTACGTCATTCCATCATCGTCTCATTTGGAATAAATAACGAAAAAGTCCAGATTACCCGGTGACTCTTTCATATAAATTTGGAATTTTGACATTCGCATAATTCAATCAATGTTATCAACGAGTACGTCGCTGACCTTTGTTGCGCACGAACCTAACCTGCGCACTAATGCATTTTCACCGAGGATTATTCGCGCGTCCCGTTTATCACAATCATCGGTTATCACTCGTGTGAAATCCGCGGTTGCGCAACTTAACCTACAGTAAGGCATCACTTATATTCCACGGCATATAACGAAAACGATGAAAACATAATGCAATTCTCGATATCGTCGCCGGGCCGAACCCTTCGCTCGGCTCGGACCGTTCGCGTCGCCCCGAGACACGGGAACATAGGCCTCTCTCGTCGTATAGAGCGCGCGATTCGAAAGGTTCCCATCGAGATTCGAGAGAGAAAGGAAGATTCCCCGGGGTTCAAAAAATGCCTGCATGAGCTCTCGTATACGAGTGAGGACTAGTCGGATGGACACGCTTTTGACGCCGCATCCTGGTCGTCGATCGCAGACGAGTCTGGCTTCGATCGTGATTTTTTTTTTTTTTTTTATTTTTCTTTCTGCTCTCGCCCTCGACCCCGGCATTATTTCGGGAAAACGTCAGGACTCTCTTAAGCTATCCCATGACAAATTACGGATCGTTTCACGCCTATAATATGCCTCCTCACGTCAAAAACTGAGGCGTCGGGAAGAGCTGCGGACCTTAAGGTTTTTCACCCGGCCGACAATGGCCGACGTGCGCTAAGTCCGGACAGTCGTGGCCCGAAGAATGCCTTTCGGGATTAGGACCACGGACCACCCAATGCAGGAGACCGGGAATCGCGTAGTGGAATCGCGGGATCGCATTTATATATCGCTCTACGCATTTAAGGAATTCGATGCTTCTTCTACTTATAAGGGCGACTTGCGCGGATCATGCGCTAGGGAGCGCCATTGTTCAGGGCGACGAATTTCTTACCGGTGATCGTAATGGATACTTTATAACGGAGATGAGCCCTCGCATCCTGAATGCGATAGTAAAGATGCGCTCCAGTTGAAATGTAGTTTTGAAATTTCGCCGACCCAACCTTGTAATCGATGAACGACGATTTTCATCAACAATCACTGCAATAATAGTTTGCGTTAATCAAATACATTGTCTCATTACTGTGGCACAGAACAATTATAAATTACCGTATTCAATTTTTACTCGGATTCTTTTCCATTTCATTTCCATCGATTGGCAACAGATCCAGCAATTACCATGTTACTGCACCATTATAACATCCTTATAAAAATATAATCCCATCATTGAATCACATTCACATCGCGTCAAATATTCTTTCAGCAAGGTGTAAAATTGTCACGCATCAAAAGGGTTGCAAAATCCAATAATCCAAGCCCTTATTTATAAGAAAGATCATATCTCGTTGAAATGATAAGCAATTTAAAAAAGGTAATTGCTATATAGGACGAAAAGCAAAAAATTGCTTCTTTTTTTTTTCAAGTCACGCGCCAGTGTAGCCTACTTTCGACCTCCACTTTTGTCGTCACCGTGCCGTGGTGGCCTCACAAGGTCCTTATCTTTACGATATTTGCGAGTATTATCTCGCGGTACACACCGACCGGGATTTCTCGGTACGCCGCGGCCGTTCGCTTGCTCTTTCGTTTGCTTGCCAGAGGTACACGGGTTTTATTTTTTTTTTCTCCTCTCTTCACTATCCGAACGGAATTAATCTCATCGCCACCAGAGGCTGAGGGAACGGGTGAAAGATAAAGCGATTCGAGGAACTTTTGTGCCCCAGCGCCGATTAAACGATTCGAAAATAGCTCGAGAATCCCGAGTCTTTTGAGCCAATGTCGAGAATGTTTGCGAATACCCATCACTTTGCTAAATGCCACACTTCGTCAAATTGACCTTACCAATTTTAGGTTACATTTCATTTTCTTTTCTTTTCGTACCGTGAAAATATTGTTTAGAAATTTCAAAAATACTTTCGACTTTTTTGTTTTTTAATTTTAAACTGAAAAAAAAAACACACACTTTTATTGGATACTAAATATTGGAAAGTGATTGCTCAACTTCTTACTCCAATCGTCTCTCTCTTCATCCGCTCATTTTTACCCTCGCTCTTACACCCCTCGCCCTCTATTCTGCACCCCAGAGTCCGTTAGGGCAGACAGTTTTTTTTTGTCGATTTCAAAATCTTTGTCTCACCTTGCGCCTCCTTCCCCTCGACTGCAGCAATACACGAGCTCTCTCTCTCTCTGTCTCTTTCACTATTTTTTTACGCTCGCTCGGACATTTCTACTTCACTTGGGACGCGTCGTTCTCTCTCGCACTCGTTCAAGCGTACTCGTTGTCGATTTTCAATTGAAACGAGATATCGTCAAATATTGGGCCCCGAACTGTATCGAACAGTTAGCGGGCCCTTGGGAACTTCTCCACGATTTTTTACCGAATTCCCGTTCAGTTTAATTTTTCACCGGCTCGCACTGTGCGCAATGTCCGCACACCGGTAGTCGCTTTCGAGGTCCAATGAGCGGTTTCGAATGTCGCAATTCGAATGAAGGTTCGGTACACAGTTTTTTACGTGTGAAATTTTGAAAAATTGTTTACGTACGAAACACTATATATATATATATATATATATATATATACATGTATGTATCGTGTTTGTTCACTTTCTTTAATTTTTTTTTTTGTATCTGTTTTTAATTAGTATCTTCCCAGCAAACACAACAATTAACAATTATGTTATGTTCTTACATAAACGTTATATTAATGTTACATAATTGTTACATTATGTTTGACATTCATTTTTTGTTTTGTTTTTTGTATGACGTAAACTTAATTCAGTTTACGTGTGTGCACGAATTTGAATGACTTTCGAATTGTGCAATTTCCATAGTAAATAAGCATATATACTACTTTATGAGAAAATTCAAGCCTTCTACAATGAATATAGAATTTTTGAAAATATACGCATTTAAAAGCTAGACCTCTTATCTTTCGGGCAAATATTCAGAAACGTCGAGATATAATATCGCAGGTCGCATCAAGTGTATTTCGTAGCAAGTGTTTATGGGATGACAAATATTTATTAACATATTTTCGTGAGTGTTGAAGATTACCTGTTTTCGTACCTGAAATTGATTTTTCAATTGTCAATTTTAGCTTCACTTTCATCTGATGATGCCTGCTATTTTATTTTTATACCCATAGCCTCTTACCGTGTATATAACGGTAATTGTCAAATGCGAAAAGGTCGAAATAATGCGATGCCTAATTTAATATATATTTACCTAATTTTGTTTTCTCTCAATTTTGTTATTATTAATTGACCTACATCATTATTATTAAAAGTTTAAAATCCTTAGTTATCACTTCTTGGGCCTGTTTATCTTGTCAGATGCTTGGTTTGTTGTAATCATCGTGTTAATGTGCCGTCTTGGCTTCATAAATTCACGATGGAATAAGCATGAAGATAAATTGATGCAGATTGATTATTTTGTTTACATTACGAAATTATTGAGATTATAAAAATCAAATGTTACATACAGTTTCCTTTCACTTCGTGTGTAAAAATGTATGTATTCGAGTTTTTATTTTTATTTTCGTTTTCATTTTTCATTTTCATTTTTCATTATTACTTTCAACTTTTCCTATTTTAATACTAGGAAGTAAAATACCAAAACTTTCCAATAATAACTTTAAATTTCGAATTGTAAATGCGAAAACAAATGAAATTTAGAAAAATAATGTGTAAATAAAAATTGAAGGGGAAAATTTTCTTCTTTACATGTTTTTATTTTTCTATATTTACTTTTTCAATTACGAATTTTTCATTTCATTTTCTATTTTTTTTCTCTTGGCATTTTCCTCTTCAATCTTATTTTACATATTATTTTTCTCGCTTACATTAAATTTTTTCCACGTTTTCAACTTCCAATGTCATTTTTTATTGTAATTTCTTATTTTCCATGTAAGTTTTTATTTTATGTTTGTGTTTTCTACTTTTCTTTCCCATTTTCATTGTAGGTAATATAGAGATCTATATTATCCTATCGAACTAAAATAGTCATTTAAAAAATGTAACATCTAAATAAAAACGCTGCAAAAACGTTTCATTATGAAAAAATTAATTAATTAATTAATTTCACTTTAATTTTCACTTGATATATTTGTCTCAGTTTTTCATTTCATGTACAAATATTACATTCCACCTAATATTTTTTTCATTTTCCGTATATCCCACAATTCTATATCTATATTTTATTTTCCATAGTCCGTGTTCCATTTTCCACTATCCTTTTTAATTTCCTTTTTTTTTGCTCGTACACTTTTCAATTACACACTTTTATCATCAAATCTTTCCTCACGTGTTACTCTGATATTTTTCTTCAAATTATTAATGTAATCATGTACTGTCCGGAGGATATAACGGGAGAGTTCTTCAAAACTGGATATCGAGAATCATGTGCTATATAGCTGACTACCAATGATAATTTTGTGACGAATAAAATAAAAAATAAACAAACTTAAAATATATGTGTTATAGATATGTTTAGAATTTAACATTTTTTTGTAACATAAAAACCTTCACAAAAAGCTACAACGCGAAATACCCTATGGTCGGTTTTAAAAAATTCACCCGGTATATATTATGTCACAATAAAGAGAATGTGGTCTTTATTACTAAAAATATATCTACAAACATACATTTTTAGACATTTTTCATACATCTTTTTTACTTTTGTACCTCGCAATTTAAGAATGATTTTCTAAGAATGAATAACAAGTATAAAAAATACAGAGCAATGTACGCACTCCACATTAGCAGCCATATTCGACATGTGGATGAATCTACTATTCAATTACATAATTAATGCTCCAAAAATCATTTCTGTGTTTTTTTTTTATTTTTCAAAAAATTCACTTGCGACTGTTTTCCACGTTACTCGAAATAATACAACGAGTGCAATAGTCAACGAGATCGGCCACGAGTGCTCTGCATTTTGGATGACGGTCCACTTAAAAACAAAGCGTCCTATCGCGCAAATGCTTTTTCAATACGAGCGGAGAAACGCATGAGGGCTGTCCACTGCAGGCTGATGCGTCGGCGTGATAAGCTTCAAACAAATGGACGTCCGACTCAGCCTTTAATTTTTTTTTTTTTTTGTGGGGGGGGGGGGATGGGACAATTTTCTTTTTGGGCTTTCGGGACAGCACGAGCCGGTGTTTATCTTATCAGTCCTAGCGGACTCACTGGAAAGCGCGTGCACGTTAAAAGCGCGTACCTGTTATTTCAAAGTGATTCCTGTATCATCATGAAATAACGCCGCTTATTAACAAACCGAATATTGTTAATCAGTTTTATATCTTTATTGTCGTTTTGTCATTTCGCTGCCGTCATTATCATCGCCCGTCCGTCGTTGATGTCATTCGCATTCACGTGAAATTATTTCGAAAATGAGGGAATACTGCGATGATCGTTTGACATTTTCCGCCCCGGCGCATTAATGATATATCGGTCGCTTCGCCGAATTAAATAGTGCAAATTTCATAAAGCTACAATGACGCTTTTTATTTTACGGCGTACACTGCGGGGATATATCATTATGTTCCAGACGATTTAACAAACCGTGAATGGCATCTTTTGACGTTGATTTTCATTTAGTTACATAATTATCAAGTGTTTATTTTTTTTTTAATCTTAACAATACATCGGGATACATAAATTGCGTAGTTGATGACTGTACCCCAGTATAAAAACAAATAAAAAACAAAAAAAAAAAAAAAATAAAAAAAACACAAAAAAAAAAAAAAAAAAATTTATAAAAAAAAAAATAAAAAAAAAAAAAAAAAAAAAAAAAAAAAAAAAAAAAAAAAAAAAAAATTGGAGAAGTCCAACGAAAATTATACGAAATATTTAAAAATATTCTTTTTATTAGAATTCTTCTTTTCTTTTTTATTTTATTTACATTATAATATACATATATATATATATATGTTTTTTATTACTTTCTTTGGACTTAATCCTTTCAGGGATGCAATTAAACTAGAAATGATAATAAACTGTTCTTAGCATATTCTTATATGTTTTTGGATCGCTAATATAAAATCTCAAGTCAAAATTAAGAAATTCAATATGGCGGCTACAAAATGGCGAACCACGATAGAAAAATTAAAATTTTCAGAACAAAATACAATACAAAATACAAAATGTTTTTTTTTTTTTTTTTAATGCATCATACATTATGAAAAAAATATATATATTCAAACAATATTGACTGTTTTTTAATTATGAAACTGACGTTATTCTGCTATATTTTTGATAAAAAATAACAACAATAAGTCTATCACAATTTTTACCAACAATAGCTTTGGTTATCAGCGCTAGAATCTCAAACCATTATTTAAAAGGAATTTAATGTAAAAAAAATTTTTCGACGTTGTTTATTTAATAATAATTATAAACTGTAGAATTACTGCAAAAATAATGCAGAAGTGTTTATATATGTTACTAATGAGTATAAGAAAAGTTATTTGGTGTTGATATCATATAATAAACCGAAGTTATATAAAAAAAAATAACAATAGAAATTGAGTTGGGAAGTAAAATGCGCTAAATAACACTTTTAAAAAGAGTTAAAAAATCACGCTTTTATAAATAAATTGGTCAATTTATAGCCCTGAAAATTTGGTAGTACGTTAACGTACAAGAAAATATAGGATAATCAGTATGCATTATCACCAGGCCATGTTCGTACAATAATACAGAGTGCTACAATAGCCTTACATGGACCGACCATTAAATGTAATTCAAATATTGTATATATATGGATTATGGAATGAATATATTAAACAACTGCCTTGTCAAGGGTGAATTAGTGCTGGCTCTTAATACTTTAGGGGGCGGTACATATATAGTGTACCTTTTTTTGTCTCATTTCGTTTTATATTTCCGATATATATTTCGACTTTTTAATCTCTTGAATGACCAAGTTACCAGACTTTTGGTGAAAAACTGCAATCATTTATTCATGGATAAGTTTGTTACGAGAAAAAAGTTTGTTACGAGGACATAAATCCATTTTTGGATGCTCAAACTTTGACGCCGTCTACAGATGTCAAGCAGAAATAAAAATTAAGAACAATTTTGTAATATTCTTTAAGAGGGTTCTAAATTAGAACAGTTGTCGATCGTGTTATTCTGTAATAAAAGTGTAAATTAAATTAGGATTATACAAAATAAGTTATTTTTGTCTTTGTTAAGAGGAAACAATTTATTTCGAATAGCCCTCCTTTAATTTTGAATAAATGTCACTAAAATTTTTTTGGGAAGTGTATATGACGCGTATGTATAGAATCACCCTTCCAAAGCCCGATTTTTGAAATCACGTTTCAATCCTTTTTTATTTATACTTTCACTGTTTTGAGGTTAGGTCGATAACTGTTCTATACTTTAGAACCTCCCTTATTAATGTTCACAAAAAAGTTTTATACTTTTTTTAATATAAGAGTTCAGAAAAAAAAATCTTAAAGGACATCTGAAGTGTTCTGCAGTACCTTAAAATGGAAATATTCTATTCTTTCATTTTTAGTACACATAAAGTGACACATTTTACAATATTAAATATTTTTCACTATACGAATAGTAATTTATATATTATTATAGAAATGATGATTTTAGTTTATAAAACATAGAGTCGAACTGAGAAACGCCTCCTTTTTTTGAAGTTGGTTAAAAATCGTATTTTTTATTTATGCAAAATGGTACTTTCACTTCAGAAATGGTAATTATTTATAATTGAAAGAAAATTCTAGTAATAACTCTAAAAATTATACAGGACATGAAAACTATCAAATATCGTTAAAAAATAATCCAACCATGAAGATGACACCATAAAATACCAATACTCAAGACAATTTAAAATATTTTACTCCTTTTTTTTTTTGTTACAAACAATTTATCAAAGTCATTTTCTAATAAGACAAATTCACTTTCATTCTACAAGAGAAATGTAATTTCACTCGCAAATGCTCGCTCAAAAAAATCGAAGAAAATTTTCAGCAAATTAAAACAAACTCGAACCGAGATCGTTATTAATTAACTTATTTACATCGACCGAGGAAGAACATAAAGTTATAAGCGCTCGCCATTAATTAAGCAATTCAGACACATTGTCCAATCGAAAGGCGAGATTAACGATTGTCAGCGCATACATTGACAAAATTCCGACGCCACACATACATACACGGTTACGACGTAAGACTATATAGAGCCGTATTCCAACACTCGCAAGGAAGAACGCGGCTTTATCGGCCGCACGTGTAATTCAATTATAAAAGTGCCGGGATAAGTTAATGACTTGTATCCAAGTTTTTCGAGCGTTTCGCCAATGGCGTAAAGAATCAAGCGGGGGGGCTTCTCACAGAAGCATCT
This sequence comes from Trichopria nigra, assembly GCA_030522945.1. NCBI lineage: Eukaryota > Metazoa > Arthropoda > Insecta > Hymenoptera > Diapriidae > Trichopria > Trichopria nigra. The sequence continues at coordinate 23,531 of JAPYZR010001355.1, read as the reverse complement.
ATCCGACTTTCTCTATGCATCGTGCATTTTTCCTGCATCCCATGTACGTACTGTGAGGGGGTCGCCGCGCGAGGTCAGGTATATGCCCTTAATAAAGTAACCAGTCTAATCCGCAAGCGATTCCACGTTGTGTTTCTTATTACTCAGGTTCTATATATATATATATATATATATACATGTCATTCTTCGTGAGCTTTCAGAAAGATGGATAACCATATCTCCCAATGCGTGCTCTAGAAATCGTCAATTAGAAACGTAGCGATGTTCCGCGGCATGCTTTAATGAGGCGCTTAAAGGGGTCGCCGATGGAAATTAGCGACGGAAACGAGACGGTCTTGGTTGACGTGCACGTCCGCCTGTTGAATTACGCCCGTACTGATGAGGAATACCGCGGGGAAAAGAAACACTTCAAAATTACGAACAAGATTCAATTAATCCGAGCAAAAAGTACATATATTGTTTTTTTTTTGGAAGAGATTTGAAAAATTGTGGAAAAATTGGTCTGGAGTGAACGTTCACTTTCCTGAGAGTGAAGAATCATCTTTTTCAAAATGGCGGATAGAAGATGACACAACAAAATTCTTAAAAAATTAATTGATCTAAACGAAACAATTTGGGAGTCAATTCTCGAAATCGATGATAATTATCGCATATGATAAATAATAGCCAATCACGCATCTGCATTTCTTACATCGATCGAACATTAACCTAAGCTATCCTCGAATTATATGATTGGTGTGCAAATTTCATAGGTGATAAAAATTATCGACTGTCAGAACCCACTCGATATGGCTCAAATTTAATAACCAATCAAAACAAACAATGCAAGGTTAGGTTACATTTATGTGCGGTACATGCAAAGAATGTTGGTTTGTGATTGGCTAATATGTATCACGTATGATAATTATCACCGATTTCGAGAATTGACCTCCTCACATTTTATTTTCAAAATTTAAAATGGCAGATTCAAGACGGCGGCCAAAAATTGTAATATTACTGAATATTCAAAATCTGGTTCGCAATTCGGGACGCCAAAATCCCTGCATATACCAATTTTCTTAAGAAACGTTTCATTTAAAAAAAGTGCGTTTTTGAATAATGGAATTTTTAAAAAAAGTTTAATTGCAATCGAAGATGTCGTATGAACCATGGCAATTAAAAATATAAAATCACTGATGCAAATGCCGACGTACAGGAAATTTGCATCCACATTCAAAGAATGTTTGTAAACAGAATAATATGAAAACTTTCCATTTAAAGAACAACAATGTAATCAACAATGTAAATTCAACTAATTCGTTAATGATGCATTTCATTATATAAACAAATTATTTAGAAAATATTAAAATTGGGTATCATTGAGTTTTAGCATTCGATAGAGTAGAGGCACGTATGGTGCTTAAGATGACTTTAAAAATATCTAGCCGATATAATTACAGGTAATGACATAATTATTACCTTAACGAGTTAATTTTATGTACCGCTTTTTACCATTGTAATTGACGGCTGATTATCGGGTGCGATCTTTCACAAACTCGCATTGTTCATGACTTCATCGAGTGTATTTTACAACTGCCTCTATTCGTTCCGTATTTTCTATTATCTTCGAGAGTAATTGAAATAAGGCTTATTGTAATTTAAATGGCAATTATTGCACTACACATTCGGTACATTTTAACGGAGATTGCATATTACCCTTGAATGGAAACGTGATTTTTCCTATATAACGTGACGAAAATAATCATGTTTCATGACAAATTATTCGGGATGTGTATATAATTCATTATTTTCATTGTTTACTTTTCTAATGTATTTGTACAGGTCCAACTTATATACGACGAACAAAATAACAAGGGATGATTCTTCGCACAATTCCCAGCAAACAAGTTGGCCCATCATGCAAGTATATTTAAATGGTACGCAAGGGCCTACTAAAAATCATTCCGCAAACTTAAACAAAATCAAATGAAATTTTTGTACACAAATTATTGTTATCCAGTTGTTGGACCCCTTGTTCATTTCCTTCAAGTGCAATTATTGAATTGAGATGAATCCCATCACAAAATTAAACATTAAATTTATAATTATGATTTTAGCAACACAATTTTTACACTTTTCAGGTCAACGCTATTTTACAAAAATTATGACAATATAATTTTTGTTCGTAACGTTCTCCTTCTTTTTCGTTTTGTTTCGGGACACCATGTACGTAATTCTTGAAGGCTGTACAATCGGCGCAAGAGAGTGATGAGTCGTCATAAATCGAAAATTTGCAATCACGCTCGGGTTTTACGGTGGACCAACAACGAAAGCCAAACATCAACGGTGCACCGTCGACCATGACCGCATTTGCCGATAAAAGTGTATCGCGATGCAGTGCAATTAAGTCTGATGATAACGAGTGCTATCACCGAAACGCAAACAACGATGATTTCCGAACTTTTCCAAACATCACCGTATAAAGAAGGTCGCATGACTTCAACTTTGGTGCATTTTCTTGGTGCGACGAAAATCCTGCCCTTATTATGTCAGCGCACAAGACTATGTACGATGCCGATTGTCGGATGTAACAATTAAGGCGTCGGCGCCCCGGCAAGGGGGCCCAGCGGGGCGACCTTGCGAAGTGCATACCGGGCAATTATCGTTAATAAAATGTGAAACCAAGCGGGCTCCCGGCATCGGCTACTACGCCTCGGTGGTCTCAGGTCTTGAGGCGAAGGAAGACGGCGATGATCGCGTAGATAGCAGGTCGCTTAAACCGGAGTAAGTGACGAGCGGTGCGATACTTTTGCACATATACAAATCCATGTATACATATATGTATATATAAATATATATATATAAGTATATAAGTACCTTCGGACGGAGCAAGAATCGTGTTCCGGTCAGTCAGTCTCCTTTCGAATGCGCTTATATATACTTTCCCAGGAATCTCTCGCCTCCTTTATCGGGAGGTGCGCACGTAGTCTCGCGCTATTCTCACCATTACAGTCGCGTGCACCTCTGAGAAAAAAAGTACAGTAAACATTATTATACTTGATATTACGGGCATCCTCTGCTTTGCGGCGAAAACGCGAACTTCGCGGTACGTTCGTTATCCGTCTCGGGCCTAGCTCGTTAATGACTACCATTGTCGGATGAAAATGAAACGTCTTTGCCTTAATTGCACTACTTTCGGGAACTATTTTCTACGCTGACATATTAATTTCTAATTAGGCTTTAAGTGACTACTTGGTTACATCGAGAGTAATTGATTATTGGCTTTGGAGACAGATACGATCACATTGTAGATGTGAATTAAAAAGTAGACTCGATGCATGACATGTGTCCTAGTAGTTATAATTGTATGAGGTATGACCCATGAAGCTTGATGCGTAAAGTATTACATATATGCGATATGAGGCAGACTGTGCAGTATACAAAATACATGGCGTGATTGGGACACAAGACATGAGGTACGAAATGTGACGTGCCATACTCATGTCACATGCCATACTTCCATATGACGCAATGTGGTTGTAATTTAAGGTATGGCATGTGACATGAACTACAAAATACGAGTGCGTTGAATGTATAAAGTATGTTATATAAAATATGTACATGAAATATGAACATGATGCTTATTGATTCGTGATGTATGGCATGTGACATATAAGGAATGTCATATGCCATACATCCCTATCTGATATACTGAAGGTATATATGACGTCATTATACTGGTGGTAAATATGAGTCAATATGGTCATGGCTTACGGTATGAAATATAAGATATGATGGCGTTGATGGAATAGGATATGTTATAAGAAATATGTACACGAAACACTTATACAAAATATGCGCTTGGCGTTGGTATGGCGTAGAAGTTGCTTGCATCATTGCCTACGAAATTTGGGCCAAAATTTGGGACTTGAGTTATGAGGTACGGCGTACGATATTAAGCATAATTATTAGTGAGATTCCGTATGAAATATAAGATATCATATAATCGAGGCAAGATACATGAAATATGAGGCAATGTGTTCATGATTTAAGGTATGGCATGTGACATAAACTACAAAACACGACGGCGTTGAATGTATAAAGTATATTATATAAAAAGTATATACGAAATATATATAAAAAATATGAGCATGTTGCTTGATTCGTGATGTACGGCATGTGATGCATAAGGAATGTCACATTCCATACATCCGTATCTGATACTAGACATTATACTGGTGGTGAGCATGAGCCAATTTGCTTATGGGGTAAAATATGGCTTGCGTGATATGAAATATAAGACATGACGGCGTTGATGAAATAAGGTATATTATATGAAATGGATAGGAGGTATGGCGCATGATACGAAGCATAATTATTGGTGAGATTCGATTTGATAATTGGTAGATGATTTAGGGTGATAATATGTGGCTTATTAGGCATTATATATGCATTCATTTAATACATTGATGTTTTTTTGAAGTCGTGAGGTATAACAGTTGATATATACATGACTTGTGTGTAACGTATATGAGACATACCAATGGTTTAGAGGTAAATATTACATGAGGTGTTCAGTTTCGTATACGTTACGTAAGATTCGAGACATGAGGTATGCTATACAAGACAGAGGCAGGATTCCTCAGGTATGGCATATGAGGCATACCGTTTGAGGTATGATTCTTGCACTCTGACTTACGAGTTTCAACATTTTGCTTGAGGAACCTCATATACATAACCTTTAAAGTGCAATGTGACACCCACTGGGCGAGTGTAGTATTCTGTGATTCTTCGAAAACAATAATAACTAAAAGTAAGATGGAATGAAATGTAAGAGTCTGTTAACATTGAAGTTTGAAGTATCATTAACCAAACTTCTGATATATACATAAGTATGAATGGAAGTATATAACAAGCAAGATATAACACATGAAGTATGAGCAATTTAAGAGGAGTGGAATGTCAACCTTAATAGAGCGTGATACGTCAGCGCATAAAGTATGGCAAGTGAAAATAATAATGCATGAATAAGTAGAAGTATAAATTATGAAGGAAAGAGATTGAATGGCGATGAAAATAATTGACAGAGCATGACGTCTAAACTTCGAACATGCAGAGGGAGTAAAAGTAAAGCTTTTCGTAAGGGTCACCAAGCTGGCATAAGTGTGAAAAATTAAATTCCAGGCATCACATAATATATTGCAAGGCTTTATATAATTTATGTGGATGAGAGGTAATGATGACCTTTCTCTTCATCTAGCAGTGAAGTTTGCGTTTCTTGACAATGCGATTGATTCCGACACCCACGTAAAGATTTTCAAAATGGGACACACTAGATACTTTACAAATCAAGCAGAATTCTTGGTTTATTAAAACAATAGCGAATATGAAAATAACATATGAACTAATTGCTAAAACAAGGTGTCAAACTTCACATTTGTTCATGTTCCATCGGACGAATGAGCCAATAAGTAATAAAAAAGTAATAAAGTACGTTGCATTATGTACATTCGACTTCTGTAATTATCATTGTAAATGTCTAAAATAGCAAATACAAAAAAAAAATACTAATTGTGAAGAATGAAAAGCAAAATATTGAGTGCAAGGCATGATTTCACGGAGAAAAAACGAATTTGTTTTCCATGACTTCTAACTTACAAATTGAATGAAACAAATAAATCAAAAGCATACATTCTAAAGACTCATCATTTCTTGCAATTAATTACATTTGAAACTTGTATTCATCTAAGCATCTTGCCTTGTTTATCAGAAGGTACGCATAATCACGCGTTATTCTCACCATTACCAGACAGCCACTTCCTTCGCTCGTACAACATACTAACTAGATTTAACGAGAAAGACTTGCCTTGTCTTCAACGCTAAATCACCAGCAGAACTTTGACAGTTTCTCTTCGAAATAATACATCTTATCTAACCATATAAAAAATTCCTTTCATTAATAAAAAGTACTGTACTATTTTTTCTGATATTGATAAACAATTGTTTCGTACTTCATTGTGGAGCTTTTCGTTCAATCTAGATTTGTACCTTTTCAATAAATGTTTACATTTCGTGAAGTGCCTCAATAATGTTCATCCATTAATGGACTTTAAAACTAACCTAATCAATGACATCAAGTCGTAATCTGTAATTCATTTATAACATTAATAAGTACAACCAATGTACGTCCAGTTATCTTCATCGAGGATGTTCATGGGTACGTATAATGAACCAATACTAGATGTATAATGGACGTATACTGGTGTGGGTCTGGATTATTCGCACATATCTGGACATCCAATGTACATCCAATTTTCGTCCATGGATAAATGGACTAAATTTGGGCTAATACTGAATGTCTGGTGCTAATGGCTTCGCGAACGCAGATAATGGTCATCCAAGTATAAGCGTATATATTAGATGTCCTAACCCAAATAGCACTAGTACATCCGCTACATCCGTGGCACACGTCCATTGGATGTCCAATAATCGTGAAGAGTACGTACAAATGATAATAGCGTGTATGTACACTGGGCATCCCATCATGTCCGTACAATGGACCAAATTTGGATGTACATTGGACAAAACATGGACTTTCAATGGAAGCAAAAGTACGTCCAAAGTACGTCATAATTTGCACGTATTCTGGATGTTAGTTATACATCCTAATGTCTAGGTGGTATCTGATTGAAAAATGAAAAACGAAGAACCTGACGGGTGCAATATATAGGCATACATATAATGAATTGTCTACTAACGGTTTCCAACAAATACCATAATTGTGCTATTTGTCAGTTCATATATGTTCAGTAAAAATAACGTATACTTTTCCATCATAAAATGATTTAAAGCAGATCGTAGGTCAGAGTCTGAACATATGTCAGGATTTGAACACGTACCATCTTGGAGAATAACGCAAACATTGTACACAAACAGTACGCTTGTGATGTTCGTAGCCAAAAATAAGTACTACTACTTATTGCTAAGGAAGCCCATATAAATTAAAAATAGTCATGATCCTTAAGCTATTGGATGAAGTTATTAATTGCCCATATAACTGTATTAGTTTGTTCAAGTAATTTGTTCTTTGGATCCCTTTGAATGTCATTCGAAAACTATTTTCCGATAAACTTTTTGCAACGAACAGTGTTCAACTCACTGTCATTTAAAATTGCGTAAACTTGCCACTATTGAATTTCGTAAGGAGGATGCAGTAGAACGACAGTTTACACCAACTAATTTCTATTGGGATCAGACTCTGCTGCTCAATGTTTCTAGAACAAGGCTATGTTGAAAGAAAAATCTACTGATACATCTTCTGGAAAAATCACTTACGTTCTAGACTTAGTCGATAGCTCTGAGAGATCGCTCAATCATTCCGTACATGACTAGCTAAGTCCAAACTATGCAGCATTCATGATGCAGCTTCAGGATCCACTGTCGGGTCCACCATCGAAGGACACAACAGCCGAAGAAAGCTTTGTCAAACCTGATGGCGGTGTTAATGACTCACGCTGGTCTCCAGAGTTTTGAAAATCTCCGGGAATGTCTTGACCATAAAGCGAACAATGGACCTATCGATGCAGCAATATCATTTCTGCCCCCTCCGAGCGAAAGAAAAAGCCCGGAGCTAATTACGCGAAAACGATGTTATGTCCGATAGGAGGCTCCAGCGAGCAGTCGCAGAAAGCGGTAGCGGCGATATGGGCGATGTTCGCAAGAGTCGCGCGAACAGTCGTAAGTCGCATAAGCAAGCGAGCGGCGAAGAAGGTCCTCTCGCTCTTGCAACCCGCACGGATGGCTGGCGAAGAGGCAGGAGGATGTGAGGGCGTGAGACTCCTAGAGTGTGGGAGAGTACAAGGCGCATTGTGGAAGTCACTCGCGCCGTTTCTCGCTGGGTATACAAGGCGCGTAACTGAAGTCTCATTTCTCGTGTGAACTGACCACATGGGTCACGTACCTATTATCATTTCCCGGGTCTAAGCGTACTGGCAAAGAATGAAATCTAGATCGCCGGAAGCCGCTCATAATTAACGCACCTCGCGGTATAGAAGGGGCCGTTGCCGCCGCGCCATGTGCTCAGACTCTCCCGACGCGCGCGAATAATAACAAGGAGAAGGGAAGACGCGACGAGCAGAATTCAAATATCAGGAAGAGAGGACGAGATATGTGCAGCCATTATAACGATAGGGCCATTTTATCTAATGATTTGCGCGTATACCCCTACCAAGGCTGCATTTTCGCTTCACGCGCTTTCCACTGCGGTTTTCCCAGGTAGATAAGGCCATTGCTGCAAGTTGCCTCTTTTGATTTTCGACTTCCGACTACATTGCGACATTGCTACGATTCGTCCCATTGCTGCGCAACATCTATTCTCCAAATATGAATTCAGTGAAAGTTTCGCTGATTAACTAAATGCTGTTTGCAGGTTGCAGCAGTAGTTGATGTTACTACAATTACTTACTACAATGCTTTTAAGGTTATGTACGGTCAGGAGCACAAGATGCGCACATAACCTCAAATACGTTGTCAAAGTAGGATTTCTTCTTATTTTAAACATGTTAAATTTCAACTAATGTCCGATTTTAGAGTACAGTCGAGCGTCGGTATAGTAACCCTGACAGGGAATCTTGGCTTCCCTTTTCTCTTGACTCCGTGTTCCGCGTGTACGATAGAGTACTCTATCGACATTATACTGTATCTTCCCCTATTATTACGTTATCATAAACAATAATAAATGTTGCTAATTGAGGCTTGTAAAAATTACTTTGAATACCTCAATAATCTTGAAATTCCATATTCAAAATGCCGGACTTAATTCTCATCCCTTCGTGCATAATGGTGAATGTTTGTTTACATTTTTAATTATTACGTAAAGGTGAACCTTCTCACTATACTTCGTTATCATCAATGTGACAATCCACGAGAATAATGACTTCAAAATGGTCGAAAATAGAATAGGGCCGAAATACCCTGTTTTTTAATGTATTTCTGGGCAGTAACAATGGAATTGTTATATTTACATTGTTATTTTTAATTAAGAGTCTATCAATAAGTTCGCGTTCGAAAAGTAAGGGGCGGTTCGGTAAGTGGTTTTTCAAGGTACGAAGGAGTTGAGAAGTGCAGAAAAACAATTGATTTTTTCAGAATTCTAAAGTGTATTAGTGCCTTGTATAAAAACGCTATAGTAGGTTAAGTACCATTCTACGAGTAGGCAACTAGGAACCACCCGTCGGGATATCATGATGGTTTCTTTCAATTATCCTTATTCCAGTGCGTTAAGAAAGTCTGGTAATCGGGTAATCCCCCGAGACCTTAAAAAGTACACCGAGCATGTAAGTAAAATCAGCATTTGTTTTTGTACATCTTGCTCGTGTTGTAAGACTTAATGCTCCTTTGTTTACTTTTATGCCCTTAATGGCGTAAAGATAAAACATGGAAATTTGATCTGCTCCGACTATAAGCAAATAATCAAAGATGATCATTTGCCACTTAATAAGTAGAATTGTAATTTAAATTATGATTTTTTAATACTTTTTTATACAATTTCAACAAATGATTTACCAATGATTCTTATCCACTATTCACAAAAAAAGTGAAAATTATTTGTTATAAAAACAAGTTGAGAAAAGTGCAAAGGGGTGTCGGAAAATTCGTAAATCTTGCAGCAGATATACGACCATCGTTAATGGTTTGAGTAATGAGATTTTACAAAAATGTGTAGAATGTGAGCAGTAACCGATCAAAGATAACCATTCAAAGAGTTTCGTCATTGATGACGCAACGACGTAAGACACGTTATCCTGAGTTATATTGCGATCGATCAGCTTCAAATGTCTGGGACTAAAAACAAGTAATTAATTTTCCTTAAGTTCGTTCAGCAAAATCGGGACTTTTCTGATGAAGAAAATTATTTTTTTTCCACACCTATAAGCTCTACATGATTCGTAATAAATATTGCATCTAGCTTCATTTTTTTATGAGTAACTTCAAAATTAAGGACCATTATTACGTCATCACGTTTCAATTTTTATCAACTTCAATGATTCATCTGCTCGATTCAAGTCCTGATCGTGTCGTATATTTATTTTAGAACATCCTTTATTTTCAATTTACTAATCCATCATGAATTCAATTTCTCCTAGAAATACTTAACCACCCTGTATATCTCTCTATTTGCACCCAAATAACGTTAAATATCAAAAAAAGGAAGCAATTGTCAAATAATTGACTTTCTATTCAATCACGTGGCGCCATGGATCAAACGTATAGTGCTCTTCTTGCGTTGCAGCGAATCGCCCGCACACGCCAGTGGGGATAATAAGGATGGCGCGAGCGAAAGGCCGCATCGTCGACGACTGGCGAATAAGACGAAGAACACAGATTAAAAAAAAAAACAAACAGGAAAGGGCCAAACGAAGAAATAAAACAAGACGAGGAAGAATAAGATCGCGGTGTTCGCGTGTGGTTCGCGCTTCTGCAAATCCACAACCGAAGCCTTTGAGCGACCTTAACGGGCCCCTTACGGCGCGGATGTACCCGATGACCGGGATGATGATATACCGGGTGTTCGAGGGAAATTTATTACCCGTATCGCGCGATCGAGCGTCGGCGTTGACTTAGCCTATCACCGGATTTCTAGTACCTATACGTGTCGAAGGATAACATCAGGGCTCCTCTCGAATGTGTGCCGATCTCGATTCGCGCGAGAAATCGCTTCAGACACCTCTCGTCTGGATGGTTCGTCGCGACCAGGAAATCGAGCTCGTTTCAACATTTCTTCAATTTTGTTCATATTTTTACGTTTCTTTGTTCATTTTACATACAATTTTCGATTGCATTGTAATGTGCGGTAATTATACGAGTGAATAGAAGTAATTCATGGACTGCACTTACAAGAGTTTGCATCGTGATCCGTACTGATGGAACAGTTTTTATACAAATCCATTCATGTTTGTGATTGGAAAGAATATGTCCATTTTGTATTTCTTAAATTTTATTCCATTTGTTACCCATCATTATTTTTTACATTCATTTGTATATTGTAGTCTGTATACTAATATATCTGCACTAATATATATATCACCAGATAAATGTAATCGTTCATCTTTTGTCGTCCGCCTACGTATAATTTTTTTTGTGTTCGGTATTTTTGTTATCATAATTTTATCATCAGTATTTTTTAATTTATTTAATGCAATTAAACTTGATTAATTGTTTTAAAAATAATCCAGCATAGTGCGTAAAGGGCAGAAAGTATAGACAATTTCCACTGATAAAGAAATTTACCGAGCTAGATGAGCTGGTATTGACCAATTTTTCTGATCATGATGTACACCTTTATTTACGCTACACCTGTATTAGAAACGACTCTGTTTTACTACATAATACATATGGAATGAGCCACTTTCGGCCCGCTTAGTTATGCCGATAAAAGGAGTACTATTTTCCGTGCCAAAATTTATATTTAAAACTATACATTTTATTAATAATTAACAATTTCTTCTTCTCTGACCTTTCTTAAGTGAAAATATTCTATATGTAATTCTCCTTTTTTTATGGCAGATTTACGAGGTAAATACAACTTAAGTTGACGTTTCGGCTACGTATTTTAGCCCTCTTCAGAAAATTTGTTTATTCTAAAAATTTTTTATACAGAAAATTACACATTTATTGTTCTTCTTTTTCTATTGAACTTTTCAATTTTTGAGTGAAAAATCATAAAAAAATTTTTTTGGTTGAAAAAAGTTTATGTTGAGAAGTCTTTATTTTTATTTTTGCTTACCTGTATTACTATAATACTGTATAAAATCCATTTGAAAAAACCTTATTTGAAACCAGTGTAAACTAAAAAAATATATAATATATTGAGTATGATACTCAGTATGTAAAAATAATTTTAAAAAATAAATTTTATTTCCTAACGTACTTGTATTATTGGTTTTCACTCACATACTGAAAAGTTCTTTCGATTACAATTTCTTTTTTATGTATGTAATTTATTATTATGTTTGTATACATTGTTTTTATTTTTGAATTTGAACGAGCGGTAAATATATATGTCAGGTAAGTTTGATTTATCGAAACGATATTTTTATTGTTCTTATAAAAATCCTTTATTATTTTTATATTTTCTTTGTCATTATCTAAATTCGTTAAGGACTTAACACATTTATTACGGATAAAAGTTTTGTTGTCAGTAACAATACGTTTCCTTCTGTGTCTATTTCATCTTTTACGTTATAAATACCTTCTTCTATAGAAGCTATAAAGTCCGGTATTACAATCGAATTTGAATTTTGAAATGAATGTTTTTGACCTAATCCAACTATGTTAATAACTTCTTTAGGGATTTCTGTATCGGAGATATTTACAAACCATTTGTTCTTGATTTTAATATTGTTTTTTGATGTAAAGTTATAATGTTTTTTTAAATCATAAAACCTATTCGTAAATTTGAATTTATATATACTTAGTTTTGTGTTGAAATAGATTATAAAATATACATTTTATAATCATTACGCATCTGTTTCATAAATGTCAATTTCGTATGATAATATTGATCGTCTAAGGTAACCTTACATTTTTTTAAGTCTAAATTAGGAAATTACACATTTTTACTTTCACCCCCCAGCCATATTCAATGATAAATCCAGAGATATGAACTAAAACTTTTTATAATTTTCATTTAAAAAGTTTCAAGTTATTGTAAAAACTATAACTTTCGAGAGTTTCTTTTTCCTTTTTTTCTTTTTGTCTTTTTTCCCTGGTTTCGTTTTTTATTTCTTCTTTTTTCTCTTGTTTATCTTTTTCTTCTTTTTTCTCTTGTTTACCTTCTTCTTTTTTTCTCTATTTATCTTTTTCTTCTTTTTGTCTCTTGTTTATCTCTTTCTTCTCTTTTCCTTTTTCTTTTTTCTACAATTTTTAATTACCTATGATATTCGATACATGGTTATAATTATTATACATTTTGTGCCTAGAGCAGTCAAACATTTTTCGTAAAAATGCGCCATCGTCGAACATTTAGATAGTTTAACCTTAAAATTGGTAAAAACATATGCAGTTTCTAGCCATTTTCAACTGACAATAAAATATATAACAATTTTCGATATCTATCGCATGGTAGACCATTTTTTAAACACCCTGTGTATTGTAATCATTATGGTTTTCCGACCTACGAACTATATTTTCACACTTCATAAGGATTTTAAAATCACATAATCGATTTCAAATTCCACTTGAGCGTAGGTCTGGAAATAGATTATTTAATTGATTTTCATATGTCCGACATTGTCCATTGTCATTAATTTTTTTACTCTGAATTACATACAACAAATACCAGTGCAATATAAATGTTATGTTTCTATCCTAATGTAAATGGGCTAATGTGAAAATGTTAATGTTTCGATTCGAAGGTTCGTAAAAAATATGTATGACGTAGAAGTTTTGAGTTGCTGATCAGGAAGTTGATGCTGAATGCTAAATGAACCAGAACGCTGCTGCAATGCACACTATGTTAGCAGCAGACATTACTTATATTAGCTCTTGTTACAGTAACGTAATGCTACACTTTAGTAGTATTAACAATAGTAGAAACAATACAATGGAATTAATGATATTACTATTCGAACAATTTGTTTCACTGACAGCGGAGTTGTTCAGTCGAAAGATATTCATATACTTTTTGCACTAAATTGAAGTGCAATTTCACTCTAAAATGTGTGACATATCACTCGGCCGCTTTTCTTCTAAATAATAAATACAGTTTTTTTTTCGATAATCATATATTAATTTCGACAAATGATGATGGAAAGTAACTGAAAGGATCAATGGCGTGCTCCAGCATCGTGCATTTGTAGAACTTGTAACCCAAGCGATCACCATTTTGACAATTATGTAACAATTATGCAACAATTTTCTAACATTTACGTAACGAATAACAATATGTAAATGTTATGCAACTGTTATCGTCAATGCTTGCATGGAAGTAAACTTACGGGTCGTCCTGGCTTATTTCAACAAATGACTTGCCCTGAATGGCACTAACACTATTTTACACTATATACTTGTGCGTAAATACCGTCGAACGCAACAATTGTCAAATTCTTGCCTCTATCAAGAATACTCGTAATGGTCGCTATAGTATTGAACAATTTAATTTCTTGTGCGACGTAGAACTGTTCGCAGTAATGCGAATAACTATATAGTATCGGACGAAATCACCTTATACTAATAATGCTCGCGGAGCAGTAGACATTCTTTTTGACGATGCACACCATAATGGAATAAACGTAAAAAAAAGGAATTGAATAAAACGATTAGACGACTCCTTTGTAGAAATTTATCGCTCTATTATATCTATATATGTATATAAATATACCACCATCAGAGAGCAGCGTTTCGGACGGAGGCACCGCCTGCGGCGGCCTGAGCATAGAATTTCGTTCGTGGACCCAAGACGACGGCTGCGGAAGGATTGCTGGCTCGGATTCGGAGATATTTTGACGATCGCATATAATAACGTGTACCAACACGGCGCGCCGCCGACATGACAGACAGAGACAGAGACGGAGCGAGACGCAGCTGTTGTTTTGTTGCGTTGCGCAAGCCATCGAGCGAAGGGCTGCATGGGGGTGTTCAGCTTCGAATTCATCCGTCCGTTTGTCCATCCGTCGTCACGTTCCTATTTCGTAAACGTGACGCAGGGTCCGCGTAAGCCTGAAAGGGTTCCGTTGTGCTCGCTTCACACATGTGCGACAACGAAGCGTGTTGCGCGCGAGCTTGTCCATTATGTAACGCCGCTGCCCACCTTTGCCCACCCCCTTACGTGCATATGGGCCATCATCATCATCCCGTATATACGTCGGGGTAAGTCCGTCCGTATACACACTAATGTATTCCTCGGCTACTTTGCGCAGCATGCGCAACAATAATCAGCATGGTCACTCTTTGTCGATCCCCGATGGGCAGGCGTTCCGTATCGGAAAATCTTCATCGTGGGAATCAATGGTCGCTGACAGGCCGTCCGTAGGGAAGATGTTGGTGGTTTATTGTTCAGTTTGCTGCAACGCTTCTAATCGCCTCGATCCGCTTTTTATTTTTCGTTCCCGTATGTGATCGAATCAAAGGGTTGACGCGTGTCTCTCCTTTCTGCGTTTTATTGTTTCGCTCGCGGTACGCCCAGCAACGGAGTTTCGGCCAATTTAAATTTCACGCTTCGTAAGATCACTCGGAACAATTCGAGTCACTCGAGTGCATTGCCTGCGTGTCCCGATGAGTAATTTATTCGACTGCATCGTGTCAACATTGATGTAAATTGTAATCGGTCCAAGACTTTTGCTCAATTTGACATAGCTACATGCAACGTTCACTGCGATATCAAAGGAACATTTTCCGATACTCATCCTGATTTTCTTTGCGACTTCAATCGTTGTTTGTATTGTGGATACTATTAATATTCCAGCAGTGACTTTTCTAGAGCTGTGCAGGACGCGCATAACTTACAGTGCGTCGAATTATTATAATTTTTATCATGGAATACGAGGTTACCTGTCAAAGTACAGATTCTAAGTATCGACGCTGATAAGCATCCGTCTTTCGGATTATTATCACTTAATTCATTCTTTCCTTATATTAATATTTTTTTATTTTCGTTACTTCCTATATACACGAGGAAGATCACATTTTGGTATAGGTAGTACATTAAATGATCAATCTTACCACTATTCGTTTCAGGCTCCAGTCTGCAGCTGCTCATTTCAGGAGGTACACTTCTAAATGTCAGCAGTGATATTCCTAATTTTAGACAGCACGTGAAACAAAATTTGTCCATACTTAGATGGATCTAATAAATCAATATGTAACATGTGTGTGTGTGTGTGCATAAGCATTTCTTAGAAACCTAAATTTTCGGTCATAGAGCAAAGAAAAATTAATTTTTAGAGAAATGCTTTAAATTTATACATTTTATTGTAACAAAGGAAATCATGTGTTTTATTTTGTACATAACGCTGAAGAGTTTTTTTTTAATTACATACTTTTTGTTCATGACGGACCAAAAATTCTAAATAAGTCAAAGGTTCGTAAAAAATACGTATGACGTAGGAGTTTTAGGTTGCTGATCAGGGATCTACTTCCACATTTTTCGAATTTTTTTTTGCCTGGACCAATGACGATGTACCTGCTTATTATTTTTCATTGATAAATATTTAGTTATTAATGTCACCTGTGATAGATCGTAAATAAACATTGGAAGAAAAACAAATCAATGTTTTGGATACTAAATTTATAACTTATAGGCATGTACGAGATCACGGTCAGACAATTTTTGATCCATTATAGTCCAAAACGTGAACATTCGATGAAAAACCATATGGTCATTCTTTTTCGATTGACCAAAATCAATACTTCGATCCGACATTCGGGATGGGTCCGAGTAATTTGCTCCTCAATTTTCACCATCATGCTTCTCCTCCTTGAGCCTCCGATGACATTTTCACCAATGAATTTCTTGTAGCATGAGCGGCAAACCTATTCAAGAAAAAGCAACAAAGCCAACGACAATATATAAAGACGAAAGAAAATTCAATTACAAACAAAATCGTTATAAATAAACACGCGAACCCAGCTCGATCAGCATATCGGGCAAACATTCCGTGTAACCTTTTTAAAGAATGTCGAAATCTCATTTATATTGTCGCATTATTGACTTCCTCGAATATATGCGACCCGCGAACTCCTTTCAAATGCGTCAAGATTAATGTGCTGTTATATGTATACATTTCCATCTTTTCGATGGCGGAACGTCGTACATCCGAAATGAGACATTATTACATTCGCAGCATCGCAAACCGCTATTTTCGGTGGTAGTATCGGCGGGTTTATTCCTGGATGCGTCACTCCTTTTGTAAATTTGTACACACCTCTCTCTTTTTTTTCTAAAATCGTACCTGCAAGAGACTTGAATGCCAATTCACCTCGGTTTTTTCCCGCGCGTTGCGAGTTTCATTAATATATAACCAACCCATATATGTATATACACGACCTTTCAACCATACTTTATCTCCGCGTATTACCATACATGTCGAAAGTCGAAATATCACCGCCATACGGTCTTCTTCTTTCAGACGTCCGTGTAGGCCATCGGCATCCAGTACCTGAACCCATCGAACATAATAGCCTCACCACGCCTTTAACTTATCTGGGGGTAGATTTTGGGCACCTCGGGAAGTGCATACATTATAGTTGCGTAACAAAATGTATTAATGAGCCTACGTGCTGCGACAGCCCAGACCTCACCCGGCTCCGTATATATACGTATATATCATAGCGAAAATGCCTGCGGTCCTTCTGCCTCACCAGGGAAGTCGTTGGCAAAAACTGAGGGTTCCCTAAAAAAAAACCGTCATAAAAATAATTAACAAAACAAATCATTTTGCAATTTTATTAACGATATTTCGCCAATATTACGTATGTATCGTATCATGACTTAACAAGTCGTACTAAGAACCGAAAAGCAAAATTTTACACGATTCCAAATCCACTAGGAAATAATTTGTGACTCGATGAATTCGCCATTTTTTTCAGAGTCCTTCAAACGCACTGAAGAGTTCGAACGGAATTCTTGAAGAAATTCTTTCCTTTTAATTAAGAAAAAAAGAAAAAAAAAAGAAAATAAAGAGTTAACAAAGGCAAGAGAAACAACTAGAATCAGGTATATGCCGCTATCTGCAGAATCTCACCGCATATACGTATATAGGGGTGCGTACTGCTGTACGAGGGGACACTGTGGGTATTGCACGTTTCATCCGGGGGGTAGCATCTGACGGAAAAAAATCGGGAGGCTGGATGGCCATTAATATTTTTTCTATGACACCTCTATTTAGCATACGTGAAAAAGACAGCCGTCGTGACGCAACCCTTTGCAAACAGTTTAAAAAAAAACGGTCCGATTTAGATGACGCGGCTCGAAGACCAGGTCGCTGGGAAAAAAAAGAGGCAGCCAAAAAGCGGTTGAGAAAAATCGACGGGTCCTGGCATAAATTTGAAAGCATTATCGATTTATCCCTGCATATGCTGATTGGAAATAATGGACGTGTATCGCTTAATATCAAATGTCTAGTCTTATGCTACTGGACCAAAAGTAATCTTTTACATCAATATTCTATCAATTGCTTCTTTTTCGAATTCGCAGCATTTCTGTGCCCAATAATAATAACGATAAACGCCCACGAAGGAAAAATTGAAATTTTTCATTTCTACACAGGCCACGATACTTTTTATATACTATTTCGATGACGCCTGTCCCCGCGGGTGAAATGACCGCAAATGGTAAACAAAGCTCGAAAGAGTGGAAAGGTTGCATCTCGCACACGAGTTGTGCGCAAGTTGCGCGTATGCAGCGCGGCTTGTGTAACGTTGATTAATTAAAGTCGACCAGGAGCGTAGCGTCTATAAAACTCGTCAAGTAATTAATCCCCGCCCCGAGGAAACGCGACTTCGCGACCTGCCCTGACAAATGCGTTTTTTTCGCTGAATCGCCCGGGGTCCCCCACGGGGACACGAGAGGGCTTCGATTCGGCGTGGAAAAGTCGAAGCAAGTTTTTAAACGTGCTGCGAAAAGCATGCTCGGGAAAAGCCGCGCGCGTTACGTTCGAAAAACTCAATTTAGTAATTACACGCGGGAAAAATTGATGGCTTTGTTTGCGCATATATATATATATACATATCAAATGTTTGTTACGTATATTGCAATTTTGCAAAATCCTTATTCCCATATACATTTTGATATCTCTTTTTTATTTACAGGAATATATAAAAATATTGTATTTTTATTGGACGTCTATAAATATTTTCCTTCTGCACTGACGATATATCTATACATATTTTCAGAAAAATTATTTTCAATTTTTTAGGTATCATTTTTTAACAGAAAAAGTTTGCTGCTAATTCTGTTCCCGGGAAAAAATGGATCATATATAATTATATCAGGATCATATATGTTTGTACCACATATAACGATATATACAATTATATATGGTTTTTGTCCTGATATAAGTATATATATATATATATATGACCATATAACCATGTATGAACCATATATAATTATATCTGAATCCATTTTTTCCCGGATTATTTATTCGGAAGTTCGACGATTTCTTCTCAACCAGATTATTTATCTATTGTATATTCGTTAAATTCATGTCATCTGCTGGCCAGTTTCTTTGTAAGTTTTTATAAACATTTTTTAATTTGTTAGTTTATTATTAAGGTTTTTTAGGGCTTTTTTCAAATGTTACCTCCCGGGAAAAAATGGATTCAGATATAATTATATCTGAATCGTATATGGCTATATCTGCCCGGGAAAAAATGGATTCAGATATAATTATATCTGAATCACATATGGTTATATCTGGATCATCAGATATAATCATATATGATCCATATATAATCATACATGATTCAGATATAATTATATCTGATCCAGATATAATTATATCTAATCCATTTTTTCCCGGGTGGATCTTATATAGTTATATATGGATCATATATGTTCCAGATATGATCATATATATTTGAGATAGAACGATATATAGCCATATATTCACATATATATACTTATATCAGGTCAAAATCCGTATATAATCATATATGTTCCAGATATAATCATACATGATTCAGATATAATTATATCTAATCCATTTTTTCCCGGGGCTGTGTTTGACAAAATATCATTAAACCTATGCATGTGTTTATATATATATGCATGTAATGATGTGTGTTGATATACAGGATGAGTAAAAAGTATAATAACCACTGAATAACTTTCTAAAAATGTTTTTTTTTTTCAAAAAACCCTGGAAAACGTTAAGCGTTAATTTTTTTTTAAATCTATCGTTGTTGGGTGTTTTCACCCATAGATCCAGAGGAATGCATGGGGTACGACGTGGTGAAATGACCATAAAAAGAGTTTTTTTAAAAGATCGTTTGTCATTTTTCAGGGTTTTTTGGAAAAAGTAAAATTTTCGAAAGTTATTTATCGGGAGTTTCCGTACTTTTGCATCACCCTGTATATCTGGTAATTAGAAGAAAGTAGTTATGAATTTTTGTTAGTTTTATATGTAAAAATGCAAACATTTGCCAATGTCAGTTCCTATTAACTACTTTTATTAATTATCTCACAATTTCTTTAAATCAGTTTTTTCTATAGTTTTATAATATTTTGTTCATTTTTTTTTCGTTTTTTCATGTTTTTCTTTTGTTTTCATGAAATATCAGTTATAACATATTTTTTCTGTCTTGTTTATAAGGGTGTTACCGCCCGTTTATTTTGTATAAATAAATAAATAAATTACAAATTTGTATTACTTTTAGGTTTTTATTAAAACATTAAAACATCTCTGTGACCGCAAACGTTTAGTGGTATATACTTCGATGTTAATTATTATTGGCCTTATCAAATTTTTAATAATTTGATCAGTTTTTACGCTGTTTTGAAAATTCTTATGACATTTCGTAAGTTATCTCAGTTTTTATGAGATAATGATATTTCATCAGTTTATACAGACATCTAACAAATTGTATATAGACTTTATTCAGTTTTATTAAACATTTTCCAATAAAACTAAGATTTTCTTAATCCATTACGTCCCAAACAGAAGATTATTTTCGCACTTTTCGACTGTTTTTTTTCTTACACTATCCATTTCTCCTATGCCTTTAACATGGTAAATATCTGAACTGTCTGAGAATTGGCTAAGAAATGTTTTCATTTCTACCAGGGTTATTTCGGACAAGTTATTTGAAGAAAATCTGGACATATCATTATTTCTAAAGTGAACTTTATCGTACTTTCCGATTGTGTTCGTAAAATTAATAAAATACATTTCGATTCCATGTGTAACGTTTTGAATTAACAACTTTCTTCTGAAAATGTATTTTTTCCAGATTTTTTTTTGTCGGTGGAATATTGGCTGTCGCCATTTTGGAATTCAAATTTTTCCACCCATATACGTTTCGAAGGTATATATGGTACAAAATTGTTGATCCAAACAAAATGTTGTTGTTGAATAAATTCAATTTTTTTTGTTATTTTAAAAACAGAATCGGGGAGTACGAGAAACATTACGTCAGAAATGATATTATTCCATTTAGAAATGATAGTTCCAAATTTTTTCATCATATATTACCTATCCCAAATAACAGCTGAAAAATCTCCAAGAAATCATACGGCGTAAGAGACTTAATTGTTTTAAATTATTCTTTTTTGTAAAAGAATTTTTTCCAACATTTATTTTCCATCGTCATTTTCCAACAACGTTTACCACTTTTCTTTCACCGCATTCTTTATTTATTTTCATGTGCTTATTTTTTATTATTGTATATATACTTTTTTCGATATTTTCTTTTACCATAACCTATCTATATATATACTTCGGATGGGTGGAACCGTAATTTTTTTTAACATGCGTATGTAGGTAAACATAGAGACTATCACGATCTCGTCACGTCACAAGATACACATCAATAAGTCATGTCGTAATTTTGTCATTGCCTGTGTGCATATTCGACGCTCTTGTTTGGATGCGTATAGTATAGCCAGAAGAGAGACGAGAGCGATGCTGCTCGTGCATATAATATGCACGAATATGATAGTTATTATACGTGCTTACGCCACCCTCTTTTTTGACCGTTTGACCATATGCGTAGGCCATATGCAAACGTGCTGATCGATTATTCTCACAATAAAAGACCTCGTGGAAATCTCGGTGCTCATGATGCGATTTGATTAATTACACGAGAGGCCTATCAGGATATCGGGGGCTTTCTACGAGTTAAACAAAAAAAAATCGTTATTACGCGCATCATTACCTTCACGTTTGATTATGTATATCATTATAAAATAATATTTACATATGCATATTCACATGCGCCGTACATATATGCGTATACTTTCATTTGTTTAATCAAAAAATTATTATTATTAAATTGCTGCTTTTTAAATATACAACCCTCTAAACGTATAACCACTGAATATTTAACAAGTTTCGAGCCTAATATTAATTAAAAAAAAAATCAAAAGTCCCACCGCCAGGTAGCGCAACGAATAAAGTCACGTGTCGTCGTACTGTCTTAACTATTCAACTTGGCAATTTTTATTATTAGAAATGTAATAAATCACTATTTTCACTACTCTATATGTAAATTTCATTCATAACAATCATTGCATAAATCGGTATGTTACAAATGTTTAGTAAATAATAATTGGTCCTTTATTTCAAACCCTCTTATCAAGATTGTTAGGTCTAAACATTTAAAGAAAGGCGATAACAGAAATACCGACGGTACATTTTGTCGATACAAACATTTCCCAATAATGTATGAAGGCACAATGGTGAAAAAAAATGTCACGCGAGTTTAAGTATTGTATATACCTATTCGAGCGTCTATAACGTGTTTATTTTTGCCGTCATTCGGTCATGAATTTTGTTACGTTCAGCCGTATTGGCCTGACCATATGCAAACGCTTGATCGATTTTTCGCAATAAAAGATGAAAAACCCTAGCGTGAAAACGTGAGCGATCATGAATGGGCCTCGTTTCCTACACTCGGTCAAATTACACCGGAGTAATGAGACGCGTTAAGCCGGTCCGTTGGGAAGAACCACCAGAGTGACGCGCATCTCGACGTTATTGCGCGTTGCCCAAAAATCGTGCGGCCTTTGGATTTATCGCACAATGTGTATATGCGCGCACGACGTGAATAACCCGTAGGACATATCTCTTTTATTACTTAGTAGATTATGGAGGGCGAGAGACGGATCACTCGTAGAAATTAATTTAACGGCCTCGATATGCGCTCTTTTTCGATATCAGGCAAAAGATTCGATTGTTTCCCAAGATTGCTCGCCCGACAAATTTTTCCGTTTTGGCCCTCTTGTATAATGCGTCGTCGTCTGTCATCTTCATTTTGAGTAATGTTGCTGCTGGTGTCACATAGGCCTCGTCAACATTAATCTTGCTTACGAATGTAAAGTGCAATTAATAATAATCGAAGAGAATGCGTTAGGATATTTTCGATATCTAGCAAAAGTTTTCTATTGGAAAAGCCATTAAAAAAATTAGCCGATTAGAAGAGACCAATCGTTTTTTGGTATAGCCAAAATTCTATAAAAAAAAAAAAGAAAATGTATGGTACATTCGGAATTCATGCCGCAACAGCAGGAGCGGAAAGTCATTTTTTACATCCAGAGGGAGTAGAAGTAGAACTTTTACTTCATAGTGAGTGAAAATGAACTGACTACGTTTACGACACTCGTCTGAAAAACCATTGGGCATCAACAACATTTTATATAGGACGTGATAATACGTTAATATTGCCTTCGGGAAAACCTTAAATTATCTTATATATACGGAAAAAACGACTTGGTTGAATAAATAACCAATATGTTTACGACGCTGAAGTTAGCAGCCGCGAGCTGGCAGCCAAACGCCGAATACAGTGGCGTAGACGCCGTAGGGGCCCCCGAATAGTTCTGCGATAATTTCCGA
>JAPYZR010001354.1:14539-55044 GCA_030522945.1 Trichopria nigra | reverse complement strand
TATTTGAGCATGCAACGGTAGGTCGAAACTTATTTCTTGATTATCTCAAAAATAAGGATTGCTCATCAAAAACGAAAAAAAGACGCATAATGAGCATTCAATGAGCAATCGATTCATGTATAATAAGTCCCAAAAATCAAAAGTCGGGGGCTAACTTCACGGGGGTATAGATGTGAACGTTCAGTTGACTATTTTGGTTAGCCGATAAAGAAGGAATCTCGGAAAACCCGAACGCGAAATGCCGTTTCAATTTTAAACAAAGTATAAAAAATACAAAAATTTGTTAAGAAAAAATGCATGCCGGAAAGAAAATTACATATTTGCTGAATCGAGACACGTTACTCGGGGGTTTTTCGGGTCGGTGACTACGAATCTGACGTATGTACATATATTTAGATTTTCACAATTCAAAATGGAGGATCCAAGATGGCGGACCATACCGCAAGTGGTTACATCGTTTACATACTTGATCTATTAGAGGAAACTGCGCGAGCACACGTGTTTTCGAGATCGCAGATTTCACCACTAAAAAGACAAAAGTAACAGATATGCGCATATAACGACTATAATGTAACATTTATTATACAACAATAGTAACGCAATTATCACATAATAAATGTTGCACAACTGTTACTTTTTTGTGTTTACCGTTTTTAAATACGTCCCTAAAAGTGTAGATTGTAGTATAGATAAACACCCGGTATATAGTTCGCAAACAGGCGCGAGACTTTTAGTCATTCGTAGATTATTTAATTTTATTCGTAGATTTTCACTGTGAAAATTGATTCCCGATATTAATTCATGAAAACTAAAAACCATTTGATAGGAAAGTAAAAAATTAATTCGCATACCATACATAATGTAGAATCGTCGGACAATTTCGAAATAAACTCTTCAATATTTTCATCAGTTTTCTTTTTTATATATCATTCTACAAATCGAACTATATACATTTTTTTAGTTGATATATGCGCACGAAATTGTACTACTTCTACAATAGGTATATATATATACATATACGTATGTACATCACTGATATAGATCAGTGATGTACATATAATTCAATTGCGTATTTGTACCTATATTGCGCGCATATTCATTGCATTTTTATATTCCCAGGAAAGTCCATTTTATCATATCTCGAGCTTCCATCTAAAACGATAAACATCTCGATGATCTCGATTTATCGATTACGTATATTGTATATGCATTAAATATGCGTTTACGTATTTGCATGCATATATATATATATATATATATATATATACACGCATACACCCAGTTCATTTTACAACATGAATGTATCTGATGCGAAAAGTGACGAGGCTGAAAATGTCGGAAGAAAATGAAAATTCTTGATAATTATGATAAGAAATTAAACAGGCAGTATTTGTGTTTTGGGAACGCATGAAAATATTGGCCATACCGACGCGGACAGTACATAATACAACGTAAGCTTCGTAATATGTAGTATATTTTGATGTCCGATCAAGGCCGCCATCATCAGTCGCTGGCGCTTCACTTTTCCCCTACTGCGACCACTCCACCACCACCCCACCACCAGTATACGGATCAGCTGACACTATCGCATTCGCTGACAGCAGTGACAGTCGCTGCCGCGAGCCCTCAACGACGACACGTCCAGGCGAGTTTATCTGTTTTTTATAAGAAAATCTTTAAACAATTCGACTGTCTCTTCGCAATTTTCGTCCCCTCGCTTCCGTTGGGTTGCTCGCGACATTTGTTACGCAGTGTCGTCCTTCCGCAATCATTTCTATCCGTGATTACTGATCGCGAGCGCTTCCGATTTCGACCCCTGACCCGTGGCCGTGACCCTGGCAAAAAGATTTTCGCTCATATTATACGCGAAAATCCTTGATGGCGAATTTGTCGGACGAGCTCGAGTCGTGACGTTTCGTCGCGTTCTGGAAAGCATCGACGAAACATTGTCCGCAAATAGGTATACATATAGTGCAAGAACGAATTCTTTGTTCTCTCGCAACTCGCAACGCTAGGTCGTAGCAACGGATATAGACGCATGTATAAAAGTATATATTAGAGAACGGAGACCCCTTTGCTGGCGATGGAATGAATTTCGAAGAAGGTCCTCCTCCTTCAACGCGCGCAGCAAAGACGGATGCATCTAAAATACATTGTCAGTCTCTCCCATCGGAGATTCTCCCATGTATATAAACATTGGAGCTCATACTGGCGCTTCTGTATGCGTGTGTGTGTGTGTGTGTTTTTCGATCGTAGTGGAGCAAATGCCAACAAAGAACGGGCGAAAGCGAGAGATCATGCGCACAACAGAACGGCGCGAAAGAGCGAGAGAGACAGAGTGAGGGTGAGCGCTCGGGGGGACGAGAGACGAAACGTCATTTATATATATATATATATGTGTGCATCCGATCGCTCATTTATATACGTGTGTTCGCAAATGCACGTCTGTGCCCGAGTGTTGCGAAGGGGGAAAATAAGGTAAAGAAGGAAACGGGAAGGATGCGAGGTTGTCCTATACGAAATGACTTAAAGCATGACGTAAATTAATGACATTTTACATAAAGTTATGTCGTGCAACAATGCGTCATGTATAACTGCTCCAAAAAGCAAGAATTTATCATTTAAAGGCTTTATTTGCGATAATCTGTTTTAAACACTTTCAATCTGCCTTCATCGTATCAAAATTGTATTGATGTTCCAAAGTTAATTGTTAGCATTGTCGTTAAGTTTGGAATGTTGCATTTAAAATTACTTCGTACTTGAATACGTGCAGAGCTCGAGAAAATGGAAGTTCAATTCCAACTTTCTACGCATTTATAACAACAAACGTTATTTTATTCATTTTATTTTTTTAATATACTGAATACATTTGCTAAACAAAGATTTTTTTAAGGTTCGTGTTCTATTTTTAAAATTATTAATGCATTATATAGAATTTCTTGTATAAACAATCCTTTGATATATGTCAACGTACCAAGAAAAGTTGTTAAGTGATCCTTATATTCAATTTAATTATGTAGAATTTCATTTCAACTTTACACATCATGCATGCAAATATTTAGTTAAAAAATATAATTTTGTGAAATTTTGACCTAAAAATAGTACACGATCATATCTAATTGTGTTTCGTGGTTCTTTTCTAATTTCATAAGAGAATGCTTATAGCAAGGTTACCTTCAATGTCACTGATTTTTACATTTCTATCGCTATGGTTGCCATTAGCTTCGTTTAGTCGAAATATTTATTTTAATCTTATTATATATAGATGCACATCTGTACTCTATAGAAAGTCATAACCGATAATTTTGTTTAAATTTACATTTAAATTAATATTATTGAGCATAATAAAATAAAAAAGAGAGATTACATAATTTAATAAAGGTTTTTACATTGGATTGATTACGATAGGAATTCTTTCCATCAATTTAAGGCATTTTTACTTTAAACAATTATTAACGTAATAACATTTTAACAACATATTTGAAAAATGTATCATACAGTAGATAAGAGTAGCTCTATTATACTCTTGAAGAAAAAAATATAGACGGTCGAAGAAAATCCATGTTAAATCGATAAATTATAAATTTGGAAATGTAATCAGCATAATCATAACATAATCATTGAATGTTTACGTCATACATAATCAATGCATTTTTCTCACGGGGAAAAATAATCTTTCTATATTATTTATTTATAACTTTTTTATAAATGACTTCAAAAATAAAAATTGCAGATGTGGCTTGAAAGGTAATTAATTACTCATGACAAAACTGTTTATAGTTTTATATATATATATATATATAAACAGTTATTTGACAGTCGTAGATTTCAAATTTGAGGTTACCTTTTCCAATTCAAATTTTTCTATGTTATGTCGGCCATTTTGAATTTTGTGAATATGACTGCAGAATTGTCTTGAGCGACCTTAAAATCCCTAAAATAACTATATTTTTTTTTCGCTGTTTCCTGCCGGAAAACTACATTGTGTTTTTATATCGCTGACTTGCTTCATGTACCGAATTACGGATGTGAATATATGAAACGGAACCGTATTTTTGGCATTCTAACACTTAAAACATCAGGTAACGTTTAATCGGACTATACTATAAAAATAATCGTTGAATTTTAAATCAATTTCATCGGTTTCTTTTTGGGGGTCGTGTACGTTACGTAGAATTACCCTACCAGAGCCCGAATTTTGAAAAAAAAATTTCAATCATTTTTAATTTATACTTTTCTTGTTGCGAGGTTAGGTCGATGACTGTTCTGTACTCTACCCTGGTGAAAATGTCCGTAAAATCATATATGATATATCAAGGAGATTGTCATGCGATTTCTCATATTATTATAAGAAATGATAATAACAAGAGAAATCTTGTTGAATCATCTGAGATATTAAAAAAATTATCAAAATTAAAGGTTTTAAGTTGTTACGTTGCAAACTTAGTATATAGTAATGTTTTACATGGCCTGAACAGTGTTGCCATCAGATAGACGCGGTAGTGCCGGGGATGTACAGTTTCAATGCAATTCTATATAGAATCTTTAGAATCTGGTAACTATGGGTCTTTAAACGTTCAAGAAAAACGTATTGACTCCTTACTAATCTCCTAGAAAGTTGAAATTTAAATCGTTCCTATTCTTCTATAACCAAAATTGCGTCATACCAATGAGGAAAAAAACTAATCAATCACTTTTAATTACAAACAATTCTTTATTTTTTATATATTGGCATAATTCTTTCAATTATCTTTTTACAATTACTTGTAACTGATATATTTTGAAATTTGAAGGATTACGTAAGGCGATAATGAAAACGATTCAATAATTTGACAGACGTTTTTATTATTTTAATTCCTGATTTATTACCGGAGCATGAAGTTTTCCGGGATCTCGTAAGCAAATTTGGCAACTGAACTTTGTAGAAGTGCCAAAAAAAGCGCAAAGTAAGTGCTAAATTGGTTTTTCGACAGTTTCAACATTACTTCGAGGAAGGATAGCGTAGATTATTAACAAAATATAAGGATGTTAAAAGAAAGGAGATTGTCGAGTGATAGGCAAGGTGATAACACACCTGTAATGAATTTTACTACTTTGGCCACAGGTCAAACACCTGACACTTGACCAATCGGTAAAATTCTAAAATGAAAATAAATAAAGATGAGTAATAAAGTTACATTTGTTCCAACGTTTCTCATTACGTTTTGGCCATGTAATGATGCGATGTGTTTCATCCAGGTGAGGATTCTGGACTTTCGTCACGTGGTCAATTGTAAATTATTACATTTATTTTTCTCCGCGAGTAAGTTCTTTCGCCGCTAGGCGGCCTTCACGATTCTCCCGGTCTTCTGCTTTCCCAATATACTTTGCACCCATGTAGAAAACAGAAAGTTCATCCACAAGTCTAAATAAAGTCTAAGTAATATACTAATATCAACAACATTAAAAAAAAATCCAGGTTAGAATTAATCGAGTCCTTTGAGCTTAATGTATAAACAAAATGCATTATGCAGGTAAACAATGCATTCTCCGCGACGCCGTTATTCTGGATACGACAAAGTTGCGTCACGGTCGACCTTGTTTGTTACTTTAAGGTTAGTTTAATAATACTGTCGCTTGCGTGGAGTGCGTAAATTCATACATTTGAAATAAGAAATGAAAAAAAAAAACACGCATTGCAGAGTTTATTTTTTACGAACAAACTTTGCATTTTATTGTTCTTGCGTTAAGAGGAGTAATAAACTGGGTGATATTTCGGACTGCAGATTTTCACATCTCACGTCTTCAAGACAGCATAAATCGTAACGCTGGATTTTTTTTTATCTGTTCGGTACGAGAAAAAACGCCGGTATTTTTATTTATTTATTGTGCAACGTAAATGAACGCGTAAGTCACTGCCAGAAGTAAAAACGTATTGTTATTCTATTAAAAGAAAAAAAAAAAAACGAAAATGCCAGTATTCCCCTATACGTCTTTTTTAAATTTACTATATTAATAATATTTGTACGTAATCATTTCTATAAATAAGTCGAACACTGTTTTAACTTCATAAACTGTATATTTTTAATAGGAATTAATAAGGTGGACGGGATGTTAACCAGGCTTGCAAATTACTTGCGTGGCACCACCAGTGCCGCCGACGACTCACAGGAATACGCGAATGATAATAATGAAGATTCCTTTCCAATAGAAGCAAGACTCAGACAAGTTGAGGTTGAAGGCGATGATTGGATCCTCATTGATCGTCATGGTAAGAAATCGTACTAATTCCACGAATAAAGTTGCTTCTACAAGGCATACTATAATAATTTCTAATCTCTCTAGCTCTAAATGTTTTTTGTAGCATCAATTAAATAGAATACACTCAAGTATATCAGTTTTACTGTCGATCATACCAAGTCGCGTTATTCGTCAAGCTGAAAAAAATGTGATACAATTTGAAGCTCCCGTAGGAAACCAAATAGGATGTTAATATAAGTAGATTGTGATTGAATCAACAATGAGGTGTATTAAATTTTAAAACATCTAACGTTTTCCTGTTCGCGGGTAATCGGTTACTTTCGGTCGCCCCAATTCCGCGATTCCTATTGGTCTCGCCCTACTTCAAAAATCTAACAAACAAAAGCGGTATGCCCCAACTTGGCGTAGCAACAAGTTATCTTACATTCGTTCCATACCACGAATCCCAATCAACTTAAAAAGAAACAAAGATAAATGTCATTTGGAAAATAGTTAAGTTTTGGAAATTGCTTTTTCATTATGCTTCATGTTTTTTCAAAATTGCGTCGAAATGCACTTCTGTTGTCATAATACATATAATCAAAGAACATCGAGGAGTTTTATCAACCACCTCATGTTGTTCTTCCTTTTTATCAAAAGAAACCTTCTAATCGGTCTTTCCTATAAATACAATAAACATTCTTTCGCACTTTTACCTATTTGGGTACAATAATAGTTGCTCCGGAAATGTTGCAGTTGAGGGCATCACGCCGCTGGACGAATCTTGGTATGTGACGCCGCCTGCATGTTTTACCAGGGCGGGTCCCGTTCACGTAGAAACGTCACCTCTAGAAGATCTGCTGATAGAGCATCCCAGTATGTCTGTGTACCGTGCTGCAGCATCCCTTAATGATTCTGGAGCATCACCTCTTTCCTCGTCCATGGCCGACGCGATGAACGCAGCGACGCCATCTGCCACCGCGTCGAAGATGCGGTCACGCGCTCTTCAACCGATTTCCAATAACCAAACTCCGCCGCGGCTTCCTTTCGTCAAGAAGAATTTTCGGCGAAATGACAATACTAATAGTAGTAATAATAGTAGTAGTAGTAACAATAATGTCGTCGAAGCACCACGGAGACCGAGCATACGAGGTCTCAGGAACGCCCGAGGGGACGAGAACATTCGGATCGTTCAGATCCGTTCTGCACAAAAGGTATTTTGTAAATTTCAGGTACACGAAACAAATCCTTAATAAATTCTGACGAAAGAATTCAATATAACACGGAATAAGCAAACTATTTTTATGCTGTCGCTTACGCTTTCGCTTATTTTTTTATTTCTAATTATAACAACAGCTGACGTAAAAGTCTTGAATGCACTTTATTAATACCTCATGGCATGTGAAAACACACAAAGTTTTTATAAATAGAGTGAGTAAATGACGGAAAAGTCCATTTGGAAGATTGCAATTTCAAATAAGAACAAAACGGTAGAATAAGTCATTATGTAGACTTACCATCGATCTTGAAAAAGTTGGCGATCTTGACATCTAATGTGACACATTACAGCATTGCTGAAACGTCTTATTACCCAAGTGATTTTCACATTTTATGAATCAGTTTCTCTGGTCAGTTTTCCGATGTTTACATGAAAGTCATTGTCACACCTTTCTTTCTAATAATCTTGGATCGTTTTCCACGTCGTCTTCTTGCGACACCGTACAATTATTCATATGTCAAGATTATTTACATAAGACAATGGACTGAACATTCCCTTGAGACTGGACTGTAATTTTTGTACTTGGAAAATGATAAATTGTATGGTTCATTTAATTTAAACGCACATTTATTGATTATCATTTTGTTGACCTTGAAGGAAATGATTGCTTTCTTTGCATTAGTATAATACTTGATAACATTGAATGCAAGCATAGAAGGGATGTACATTTCAAATGGAAATTTAGCGATTTATCGCTAAAATCTGACAATAAATAATGAGTGCAAGTTAAAACTACCATTCTGAAATTTAGCGTTGAATGTTTGAACAATATGAAACACGATAATTGTTGTGGCATCTGAAAATAATGTTAGAAGATATAGCATCTCGGTAAAGGTATCGTCGCTTGAATCCGACTTTGCCAAGTGCCTCTTTAATTTCTTTTTTTTTTTTATATTCGAGGATCATAATATCTTGTGAAACAATATTTCTTCACTAACACGCCTGTGAATACTAATGTCTGTTTGTTCATTACACATCCTTGTCATGGTTTCTTTTCGAAATTTATTCATTTCTATGTTGCACTCCTAGTTCGTGCCTATTCGCAATCTCGTTTCACGTTTGTCGACCTGGCAACAACGCAGCTCTTAATTTGATCGCACAATTTAATTCCAAAAGTAGTCGATCTTAATGATTTAAAAATATCTCCTTGAAAGCAACTTAACACTGCCGCTTGCGAGAAAATGTCGCGATCTGCGCGCCATCTACAACTATTATTCACAACTTATTTTGATAATTTAAATTTTCAAAATTCTTTTCCGTTAATGACATAATGTTCGTTTTATTTTGAAATTATTGTCATATATGCATTTCTTGGTGAACAATGGAAAAATAAATACTCATGGTATTTATTAATTAATTAAAAAAGGAAAATCACAAAAAAGATTGGAATGTCTTCTGATGGTTGGGACCTTTTAAAAAAGTGCATGAGGGTTGCGTTGCTATGTTTACTGTTTTTATAATCTCTGTACCAGAAAAAAAAAACAGGTTATTACTGTTCGGATGTTAGGCAATTAACCATTCCCATTGCTTTTATGATCGACTCATTGAATCCTCCAGCCAAATTTGCATGACATAAACACTAATAGCTACATATATAATTATGTATAAAATATATGTATATAGCTGTGCATAATAGTGAAACAAAAATACCATTGTTGGATGTGTTTGATTGTGATGCAGATGTTGGAAAAGCGTTCGTCTCAGTCGTCGAAACGGAGTCGGCTAGAACGAGGGAACAAGGTACGCGAGGCCCCAAGTGGCAAGGGAAGACGTCCGCGCCGTCAGGACCGTCTTCGGCTCAAAAACAGTGGCGCCAACAATAATCGCAAATGCTAGTCCTTTAGATCTCAGGCCAGGGTGCACGTTTTAAATTGCCTTGAACCTTAGAAATTAAATTCGTCTTCGGTGCGAATCGATGCGTCAAACAGGAAACTTTAAGGTGAGGTAAATGCAGGAAAAGCCAATTGAGCAAATATCCGAATAAATTTGCATATTATTCGAAGCCTATCGAGGAAGTTAACATTGGGCTCGGGTACGCGCGCTATTATTGTTTGACTAATGTAAAAGGTATCACGCTGTTATTATTGCCGACAATGCCTTTGATTTCCCCCATTCAGTTACGATTGATTGAAAAATTACAAAAGTGAGAGAGGGAGGGAGAGAGAGAGAGAGAAACAATACAATTACAATCACAAGTGATGATGCGTGTTTGATTACAATTTACAATATGATTTTCGTCATTCACGCCGCATTAGCTCTCCGCGTGTTTTCCTTTATGGATTTAAGTATTTCAGCCAGTATAGTCTATCACTGATTCGATAGCCATGGAAATAACGTGTATAAAGTAGCGAATTCGTTTATTTCACACGCGACTCGATTCGACGTTTACGCACGTCCTTTTCGTTAGTTCCGATTAATGCCGTGTCGCATTCTATAGTAAATGCACGACATTTCTTTCACGTGTAAACGCTTACAGGGTAAGTTAACAATTTTGCACGCGGCCGATTACGAGTGATAATTTCGTTTATCGCTTATTCTTTCTCCGTAGGGATTACGAGTATGCAATTTATAAAGGGGCGATAAGGATTACAAGTGACATTTGTATATTCAAAACAAGTTTCACAACGAGGTGTGTGATAAATTATTAAAAACAAAAAAAAAAACAAAAAAAAAACTGCACGAGAAATGCGAAAAAATCTCGTTTTCTTAAATATACCAAGTATAAAACAATGGAAGGTTTT
The DNA here is from genome assembly GCA_030522945.1 of Trichopria nigra. Taxonomy (NCBI): domain Eukaryota; kingdom Metazoa; phylum Arthropoda; class Insecta; order Hymenoptera; family Diapriidae; genus Trichopria; species Trichopria nigra. The sequence goes on along the minus strand of JAPYZR010001354.1, from coordinate 44,805 downwards.
TACTTTTGTGTTTTATTTTAGGACGAACGGATAATAAATAAAACATTTTAAATTCTACATAAAATACAATAAATTTCGATGAAAGGCGTGTATATAAATAAAAGGATAACATTATTTACGACATGTATGACGTCACATTGCATTGGCTCTATATATATATATATAATATATAATCGTGAAATAAAGTCACGGAACATCGAGAATGAGGAAAGTATACACAAATATTATAAAGTGACGAATATAGAATAATCGAGTAAGATCACGCCGGTCAAATTTTGTTGCAAATTCGATTTTACAATAGAAAAAAATCTTCTACAATCCTACGATTCAAAAAATATTCCGCAATCGTAAGTTATTGTAGGAAAAGCATAAAATCGTATTGTATTAATAGATTTTAGACTTTTAAGGAATATACATATATATTTTTTTTAATTTCATTAATTTAACACATAGGTTCAACCTACAACACATTACGTTATTTGCTGATAATATAATTAAACGCACGTATAAATGGCGTTTTGTGAAGCATATTAATAGGGTTATTATTATTAATGTTAATATTAATGTAAAAACAATAAGTACAGTTATGATTGGCTGTACAACAATGCCTGAATTTTAATTGGATAGAATAGTCTCCAGAAGTGAAAACGAAAAATCGTTAAAAAAAAAAGAACTAATAGAGGTTTCAATAGCCGTAATAGTAACAGTAATTGTAGGTAGTCTTAGCAGTGACAGTGTATAATGTGTTCGTTGTTACTGCTATTTAAGCAATCACAATTAATACAGTTAGAGCAATCTTCTTTGGAGAATTTCCTAAAAACAATTTCTCGATCTTATGTATTATATATAAAAAATATATTATAAATATAATTATAATATAACATAATAATATTATATATATATTTCTTTCAGATATATGTATATATACACACTTATATATTATATCTAAAGATAAGATTTTTTTGGTTTTTAATTAAGCGTTTTCGAAAAATCGTTTTGGGAAATTTTCCGCAAATCAGAGCAATAATATCCCAGAAAGGGCAACGACCAAGATCGTTCTTACCTTTATTAATACCTTTTAGATAATTGGTACAATTTGCACCGATCGTCTAAAGTCTCTGCTTGCGAAACTATGACTCACTACAATTGGAATTGGTTGAATCTGGGTTTATTTTTTTGTCTATATTTATTATTTTTGTGTATAAAATCGAAAAATGTAAAAATAAAATAAATAAATAAATTTACGCTTTTAAGAATTGGTTTAAAAACGTAATATAAATCTAAGTTTTATTATCCTTTACGTTATAAATAATAATCACTATAAATAATAAGAAATATATATATATGTAATGTCCAGTCACGTCGAGTAAGATGAAAAGCGTTCACCTGAAAAATGATGGGTACAATGTTTGAAATGCAGCCGGAAACCCCCGATACATAGGAATAGTTAAAAATATACGGAATATAATTGATTTATAATTATAAGTAAAATTGATAAAAAAAAAAGGCAGTTATTATTCTTATCAAAATAAAATGAAACAAATATAAAAAAAAAAAAAAAAAAAAAGTTTTTTTTTTTTTTTTTTCTTAATTTAAATATAATAGGAATACATAAGTTTTAGTAAAACGTAACGAATATAGCCAGAAAAGCGGAAGTGATCTTAAAAACTCGGGTATAATCTTGGTAACATTATGGGTAGTACACTGTATACTCTATAGTTTCTTATTATAATTGTCAATAGTATGTAATTTTTATTTATAATAGCGAAAAAAAAATAAGTTATAAAAATGGAAAAAAATAATAATAATAGAAAATTACATACAAAGTTGTACCTGCTATGTCTATAAAAAAAATTTGATGATATATGTGTGTGTGTGTATGTATCATCAAAGATGTATATATAATTTTAAAAAATTGCTCAAGTAAGCAAAAAGAAAAAAAAGAAAGAAAAAAAAAATGAAACAATTTCATTTTATTCGTCACATTGTTAGCTTACGTTTGTGAGTGTTTACATTGCCAACGACTAAACGAAATGCTCGTCAGGTGGGCACACCTACCGGAAAAACAATCGTCAACTAATTCGGATGCTTTTAGCGAAATAATTCGTGTGCACGCGCCCTAGTGTGAATTATTTTATTTATATTGAATTTATTTAATGCTGCACATTCGTGATACATATAGACTTCGGTTTGTTAAATAAATATTTTTATTATTTTTCATTAAATCTGTATATTTCGTAAGTTCAAATTTAATGTTTTTGGAGGTTTTTATAACAATATGAAAGGGCTTCTTTAATACTATACATATAACCACTCTTGCCGTTGACCTTGTTGATTTTTATTAATTAATTTTTTTACATGAAGTAAATTGAATTCATTAAATAATACTACATTTTCTAATTTTTGCACGGTATAAAGTTGAGGATATTTCTGAAAAGGGAAATATTGTATTTCGAAAGTATTTTGAGTAACTTTTAAAATTACAGCGGGCCAAAAATGATATTCTTCACTAAATTTATGTAAAATTATATTTTGCACTTTTAATTTGGAAACATCAGATTTCAACTGACGATTATATAAAGAAATACTCTTTACTAATTGTTCTTTCGTATGTTTCGCGGTCTTAATTCGTTTTCGAAATTGTGCAATACTTTTAGATAATTTAACACATTTCGGGCATTTACGACTTCTACGCAACTTCAGACGTAATTTCTTTCTTTCTAAAATACTATTAATTCGATCAATAGTAAAAGATACCGCTCGTTCCTTATTTGCCGGATTTTTTTCTATACCTTGAATTACCGAAGACTCAATGATCCTTGCTGTTGTAGATATTGTAGTCTCGTCTATATCATCGTGACATAAACTACGTACCGTATTTTCAAAAGATCTTTGCAAAACGTTTCGGGTCACATCTAAGCTAGCAATTAACGGATCATCTACAGAAGTAACAGCCATAATTTTTCTCTTTTCATCGCTAAAATACAATTAAAATTAACTACACACTCAAAATTAACTATCACACAATAATATATTCTTTCGTATTGAATAACAAACGAATGAAAAATATAATAAGTATTCGCATAGAAAAAATATATCCTGAAGATACATCCAGAGACATATAATAAATATTAATAAAATATATCTAGATATATAATTGAAGGTATCAGGTATATCCAAAATAAACTTTTTAACATTCCGTGCGTAAAACTCGATTTTACGCACTAGGGCGAAATTTTCCGATGCGTAAAATCGAGCTCTACGCACGTCGTGTTAAAAAATATCGTATGGAACACGGGCGAAATATCGATCTCCGTCGAGCGTGAAGTTTGTTACCCGAGCAAAGCGAGGGTTACAAACTTCACGCTCGACGAAAATTGAAAATTTTTCCCTTGATGCATAATATACTATTAAATATAAAATTTTAGTCTTATTTAATTATTGTAAACTCGTAAACTTTTGTTTATGACAAATAATATTTACTGAATATATCTTAAGATATATTTTTTTCCGTGCAAGTAGTTAAATAAATAAATAAATCATAATGAAAAGTTCATAACAATTTAAAGAAACATACATAGCCCTTTTCACCAGTGGTAACAAGAAAGATAATCCTCTAAATCATTAATGTTAAAATTACGAAAAAAAAGTACAAGCGGCATCGTATTCTAAAGAATTCGTCAGGTTTCGATAAGCCTTAATCGAAATGTCATCATATGAATCTTCATTAAAAATACTCTTGATTAAATTTTGTGCTTGGTGTTCCGATAATTTCGACATGAAATTCTGGTATTTCCTAATAACCAAAAATACAGTAAGAGAAACACTAATAATCAACTAAAGAACTATTAATTACTTCGACCCGCACCGTAGGTCGGTCCGAAGTATTGAATTTGGTACGCTTCGATTTCCGGAGTTTCATATTTTCAAAATTTTTTATAAGATATGTAGCCATCCGAATTTAAATTTTAAGTAATTTTTACTATTTCGCCCCTATATTTTGTATTCCTACTAAAAAGTAGTAATTTTTCCTGCATTTCTGGCAAAATTTACTATCATTGAGTTTTCAGTGTACAAATTTATATATTGTAAATGAACATGAATTGCACACTGTGAGAAATGTATTGTAAGAATTTTACAATATGTTGTAATAAAAAATATTATGTTAATATTTAACATAATTGTAGTAATAACAACGATCTGTTATGATAATTTTAACTTACGTGTTATTAAAAAGAACTATACTGTTGTAGCCGCATTTATATTTTATACCTTATTATATGTGTGGGATGGTTTATTATATAAGCGTTTTTCTCGAAACTACTTTTTTCAAATCGGTGACCAATATATCTCGTAAACTCGTGAATCGATTGACTTGAAATTTTGTATGGTTATTCTAAACATAATTATCTAGTTTGTATCATAGGATTTTGTTTGTTCGTTGCTTAGTTTTTTTTTAATAGGCAAAATAATAACTAATTTTTTGGTCGAAAATCGCCGTTTACGTTCAAACCTCCGCCATTTTCTCAAAAATCGGTAGTTTTAAAATCGGCTATGACAAAAAACAGACTATAGTATCTAATTTAATAATCTTTTTGGTTTCTTTCAAATGAAAGAAAAAAAAAATTAAACAATTTCATTTTATTCGTCACATTGTTAGCTTACGTTTGTGAGTGTTACTAAACGAAATGCTCGTCAGGTGGGCACACCTACCGGAAAAACAATCGTCAACTAATTCGGATGCTTTTAGCGAAATAATTCGTGTGCACGCGCCCTAATCGTGCACGACGTGCGGTCTTTTAATCCGAATAAATGCCGTCTGTGTCGCGAAACTACACACATATATAGCACAAGGTGATTGACGGAATAGAACAAACGATATAGGCGATGAATCGCCTTCATTCCCGAATGTATTATGCGCTGTTATGTATATTGCGAATGATAATGCAGTCTTGGACCGATTGTATAAATGATGATTTGGGCGGGATTTTTTTTTTTGCAAAATCTCGCCTTACATTCTGTGTATAAACAATCGCCGAAAATTCAATAGGATTAAATTGATGATTTGTGTATAACATAAGGCCAATCATAAATGAATAAATGCAAACAAAGCAATGAAATGAAATTGGATGACTCTCAAATTCGACATTAATTTTTCGAGAAAAAAAAGTTACAAGACGCACTTTTTCACTTCTTAATTAGGCGTTAGCAGTCTGTTGCTAAAAAGGGTGTGTCTGAATAACACAGCAAATTTTACCCTCGCTAACCGAACGAGGCGGAAAGAAAAGGGTGAAAAAAAATGAGGAAGGGAATTATTAAAAGAATATATATAGACGTAAACTACTATATATATACATATACAGGTATCTTGAGCCGAAGAGGTAAAATTTTACAGGATTTCACTCTTTTACATACATATATGTAATACGCGCATATATCCGTAGATATGCGTATAATCGTGTTATCTCGCTCGAAACATTTTTTTAAATTACGTTACGATTATTGGGTATATAAAAAAAAACAAAATGAGGATTTTTGCGGTTAGATTTTTTATTGTGATAAAATCCCCGAATCAAGCGCTTATTAACAGAAAAGTAAATCGACGAGTAAGGAATGCGTCTGAATCCGTAATAAAAGTCGACTCCGATGTAAAATAATGATATGCTGGAAAAAGTTTGCGTATATAATCGTGGAAAATGCCCTTTTATAGACATCGTTAGTACAAAAAAAAAAGTATATATATAAAGACATACACACACTCACTCACAAACACATATATGTAAAGCACCACATAGATTATGTAGATATTTAACAATGTTCTCTACATTTCTCGTCAAGCACGGGCATTGGAAGGAAAGAGAAATTGAAAAAAAAGGAGTGAGAAAATCAGATTTTTCGTCGAAAATTCACGTTTCGATGGGAAAGTCTGAAAAACATTTCATTTGTTGAAAAAAGTAAAAAAATGACAATTATAATACTTTTTTCCAGAATCACTCGAATGAAATGTTCATTCGATTCGCGCATGCGCGATGCTTGATGAGACTTAGAGGCCTGCATATATATATATAGAGAAAGGAAAAATTAAGAAATGATCAGACTTTTTTAGGATGATCGACTCGACTTAGTTTAAGTATGTTTTAAAGACTAATTAGGTACGCATGTCTGTTCTCGTATAATGTATAACGTCCGCGAGTGCACCTTGGCCCTAAGCGCAATTATATGAAACGATCAGCGTAATAAATAAATTATGTTATTAAAATATATGAACCAAGTTATTTATATCGCTATATAGTAGAAAACAAAAAAGTATAAAGATTCGCGGATATATAGGAAGGTACATATATAAAGTGTCCACTCTTCTGATTTCTAACGACTATATATATATAAATATGATATAAAGATTGAATATTATTATTATTATTATGATATTATAAATTGGATTGATATAACGTATAAATGAAAATGTCATCAATCTCCGAGGACGCAAAAAACAAGTAGCGAGTAAATGTATGAATGTTTTACTATACATTATAACAATGACCTGATGTAATACGTGGCTTTTGAAACTAAATGGACGACGAGATGAATGTGAAGCGAGAAATCGCGTATGAAAGAAACGTGGCAAAATTGAAGGCTCACGGCAGCGCACAAAAAGAGTTCGATGTTCTTTTCACTGCACGTTATTAATAATATGCCCGTTTAACTTGCAAGTATAAAAGAGCTGTGCTGCTACATTATTATGTGAACGTATATTGTTGCTGAGATTTTCGATTATGTAAATTACGAGCACAAAGTGTGGGTGACGACGAAACAAAAACAAAGACAAAAAAAAGAACAAAAGAAAACAGATTAATAAACAGCAATTGAGAATAAAATGAGCAACCGTCGTTTTAATTGTACCTACATATGTAACTTTGTAATTGTGTATACTACGCGCATAATGAATTCTTATAGACTCGTATAGCCCTGCTGGAATAGTACCGCAGAACCTACTGATTCCAAAAACATATAGAATACTATAGAAATTTTATTTTTTGTTTTAAAAAATTCATTAAAAGTACGAGCCATAGGCAAAGCATCGACAGACTATATTTACAATGTCATGGAATAAAAACTATTTAAAAGTCCCGAAAAAATGGCCATAAACTGGTCTTATTTTCTATACTAAGGTGAAAATTGTATATATATGCAAACATTTGATGCACCGAAAAAAAAAACAGTATTGTTGGAGCAACTATTCTATGGTTGTATCAACTATAAAAATTGTTCAGAAGAATGGTTGTGTCAATTATACATCGGTTCCCAACAATACTATTTCTTTTTCTGTGCGTGCATGCAAACACTTTTCCAAAAATGCATTTATGTAGTATACATTTTTTTTTCGTAAATTTCAATGAAAATTTTACGATTTTTGAAATTTTGTTTTTTTTTTACAAAATTTGTATGGAAAAGCAAATTTGAAAAAAGATAATCGCTTTTGAACCTTTCTTTGAGTCTCAAAAGAATTTCGAAAATATTGGGGAGGATCGAGCTATTGCGACCGTTCGATTTGACATATATGGAATGCCTCGTATGTCTATATATATATAATTCATATTTAATAAACTGTCCGATCTAATAAATGAGTAACAAAACAATGCACGATTTTTTGCCTTTGTTTGGCAATATTTGTTTTGACAGGGGACGATAATGATATCTTTTCAAGAGGGAAAACAGCACCTTGCGAACTTTGCTATTTTCGTCGTGTGATATTGTTGTCTGTATTCTTTTTCATGTACGAATTTTATTCATAACAATGAAAGCTTATTACTTTTTAATAATTTCCTATAATAAATTCTATGATAAAATTTCGAAAATGTATATAATTCGTCAAGGGATAAAAGAAAATTGCAACATTTGTGTCGAATTTCAACTGCATATTAAGTATTGCGATAAGCATTTACTATATATTTTATAACATTTTAAATGAAACACTTAAATATTTTTATGAAATCCATTTTTGATGAACCTGACATCAAGTAAATGAAAATGAATTTAAATGAAAAAAGTTCCTGAATCAAATTTCTTGAGGCGTGTGCATCTTTTTCAATTCCGAACCCAGTAAACGAAAGAGGATTGAACGTTCAAATTTTGGATTAAGAAGGATTCAGAATGATTAAGATGAATTCATTTTACATACCGTTGAATACTTCCCAATCCTTTTTAATCCAAAATGTTACCTTCCAATCCTTTTTCGTTTACTGGGAATGCTTTTAAATTTCCGAGAAAGAACAACACTACAAGTTTTGAATTCCTTTGAATCTTTAATCAATTTTAAGGTTAGGATCTATATAGATTTTAAGAATTTACAAATATTCAAAAGTATTCAATGCTGTTTTTTCGAATCGTTTTGAATTCCTTTTCTTTTCTTCAGTCAAGAAATTGGATTCATAAGAATTCAATATTTTAATTCTTCTCGAATCATTCTTAATTCAATTAATTTTAATGTGAATATATAATTTTTTTTTCTTTTGCACAGGGAAAATAAATAATAAGTAATATATATATATATATATTATATACTTTATTAAATTTTATTATTATTATTATTATTACTAGGTATTAAGAACAACTTGGGATAGAATGTAATTAAAACCGATAAAGAAATATCGTGATTGGCCGATATAGTCCAATCGCGACGATTCTCTATCGGTTTTAATTCCATTCAATTTCATTTTTTAGAACGTTAATTATATTCTTTATCGTTTACTGGGAATTGATGATAATTTTCGACTCAATGTCGTATCACGTGACCTGCATGGTTGTTCAGAAAGTATATCGAATGTTATCCGTGTATTTTCATTAAAAAAAGAATTACAAAAATTTGTCTGAAATTCGTTCAATATAGTCCGAATTTTTTTTCATATAAATCAATAGCTTTTAAATAATATATATACCAGTGTTCGCCCTAAAATGACGTGTTGTTACCACTTCCTGTTTAAAATCAGAAAATCAATATGCACTGTTATGGATCGGTTTAACGAGGGTCCCTATCGATTGCGTTGCATGTTTTTGTCCAGAAGGGGAATTGATACGCTTCACGTTGAAAAAGTGAATGTATTTAAATTGCATACAAATCCGTATTGTTAAACAGATTGTATCGTTTCGTTTTATCCGTATGTTCGGAGTGAATTCAAAGTCAATCGTATGGTTACGATCTTTCCGCTTCTTTCTGTTATTTCTACAGGCACAAAATATCAACTCAATTTATTCGGAAACGATGTCAAAAAATGATAAAATTTAATTTGATGACGAAGATTGTTAGAATTCTATATTAAAAAGAAAAATTATTCCTTTACATTACGTATTATTGGTTTTGGTGGAAATAATCGTTGACGTATAATCAAATAGAACGAGGACAGTTAACAAAAATGGATTTAAATGCATTCAGAATTTAATGCATTTCAATAAATTTCGATGCATCTGAATATTATATTTGCTCTTCAATTTTATTACTTTTTTTATTCAAATGCATTTTAATGTATATCTATATTTTTTAAATGGAGTATTTCACATTTTTTATATCAAATGTTTTCAAAAAGATTGAAAAGTATTCACTAGTTTATGAATTTTCAAATTTTATTGTATTGATTTGCATGTAGCCGAACGCAAAATGTTTTATTCATAAAATTGGATTGTAATACATTCATATTTTTGATATGTTAGATATGATAGAAACTATTTTTAGATTTGAAAGCATTTGAAATGGACAAAATAAGGATTAAATAATGACGTAACGAAATGCATTTTTTATTCATTCCAATCCATTTTTGTTTGCTCGTTGCCATTAAAATTTTAAAAAATCCTAAAGTATACACAAGAAACATGAAAAGAAAATATAGGTATATATATTATAATTTTATTATATAAAAATTATTGGATATAAATAATAGAAAAATATCTAACATAAATTAATAGAAATAAAAATCCCACAAAAATTCATATCGTATAAACCAATAATAAATAAATAAACCAACAATAAACCTTAATAATATTTTTATAAGTAATATCATAATAAATATTAACTATTTATTTTACATCACTTAAAACATTACTTGCATTAGAATTTACAAATACTGCCGCATATACTGTCGCCATATTGTTGTAAATACCACAAGAGATCACATATCATTCTTCAGCTCTCATTGTTATAATACAACATTGTAGATTAGATAAAAATATATACACGATAGATGCTTTCATTCCTTGCATATCTCGAGATATTTTGCAGGAACTACTATGAATACCATCGAATATGCTGGAATGTTAATCACGTCATTTGGATCAACCTTTACGGGTGTCAAGTTGGGAAGACTTCCATTCGGTTGCAGCCTCAAAGTCTCGCCATTCAGTTTAATATTTCTGCAGGAAGAAAAATTAAACTTTAATAAAGCTTAATACAGATTAATCAATGTTTATCTAATTAGATAATTTCCACTAAAGTTTGCCATAGTTTGTTAAATGCAATACATTTTGTTGGAAATCCGAAAAAATACGTAATTTATACCCAATCTAATCCGAGTTAATCGGAATCGATTTTTCAATCCGTTTCAATCTACGCGGAGAAGACAAATTCTAGCCGCCTTAATCCGTCACGAGACCAACAAACCGTTTCAATCCGTTTCATTCCTCGTATTCAATTCGAATCATTCCGAAAAAATTATTAATCCGTTCCAATCCGAAAGAATCTAAAAGTCATAACTACAAAACTTTTCAATACGTCTCATTCCTCGTGTATCGTATTATTCGTCCGTTACTACTTGTGTTTCTCGCAAGTGACAGATATATTCATAATTATATGTATATATATATATATATATAAATGGCAAACATTAGGTCGGGGACAAAATTGCACTATTCTAATAATAATTGATTCGTCACTGATATACGTTTCTAAGGTAGGAAGGAAAATATTAAACAACGAAGCGTACATGCCGAAGTTAACCGAACCTACGATACTGTTTTTTGTCCGTTTCGCCACCCCACATTACTGTGCAAACGCGGAGGCGTGGAAGTCATCCCTACTCCTTCTACCTCCTACGTCCCAAGATGGAGGTTTCTCCGACATGTGTTTATAATCTGTGAGATCTATGTTTGTATGGGGTATATATAGTGGGGGTAACCACTCCTCTGTGAAAGCACGGTACTATGGGTAAAACTTTCACACTACTATGGGTTGCACAGTATCGGGGGAAACGGTATCGTAGGTTTTACAGTATAATGTTGTTTCATTAAATTCCCGCTAAAAATGTTATAAATCCCCTCCACTTTGGCTATTTTTCTTCCTAGAAAAAGTTTCTAATTTCTCTTTTTTTTTCGAACCACGCCCCACCCACATTATTTGTATCAAGTGTGTCGCAATATCCAATCGGCAAATCCACCATTAATCGCAAAATGCAAATATGCTAACGCGATAAGTAAATTTCATACCTGGATTTCAAGTCGTCAGAAGTAAGAATGTACAGATGAATTTTCGTATCGTCATTGTTTATTTTTGGAATCGTTATAGCCGTCGATCGTTTATCCAAATTCACTCCGTAAATCGTTATTCCCGAATTTCTATCCGTGAGACCACCCGTCGCTGTACAATGAGCGTACATGCGTAATGTACCGAAATTGTCAGGTGCAATAAGCTTCAAAACCTTTTCCGATACAAGTTTCTTGAATATGACACTGATCCACCAATCTGGATTTGGATTGAGATCAGCTCCAATTAACGAGTAATATCCCCCGTACAGTGCGTGCCGTATAATAACTTTCAGTCCCGCGCTAGCGCTGAATCCTAGTTTGTCCAGCCATAAAAATCCAGCCACAAATCTGTCCGATAGACCTGGAGCACCTCCACCATACGCCGTACTCGTTTCCGCTGAAATAATAGTACGTCAGTCAAACTTTTATTACATTTTCCACCAATGATTAAATGAACAGTTGAATGTTCAAGGAAGATGGCCTTTCTTTTATATGCATTTACATATAAGCCAGGGGTCTTCTTTTGCACAACCTTTCACTTACACAACCACATCGAAATCTCTTTTCCGGTGGTTTTAATCGTTTCCGCCATTTCTTTGATTTGCGATGGTAAATAGTTGAAGGTTGATGTATTCAAAAAGTCTTCGAAGATAGCGTTATGACCGTTCAAGTAATATTGATGCCACGTTATAAAATCAATACATCCTCCGGCGCTTTCCAGAAATTGTTTGATATATTGTTCTCCGTTGCTTCCAAAGAGACTGCCGCCTTCGACTCTGTTGGCTTCGGGGCCAACGAGTAAACTTTCTTCGTAACCAAATGCATTTAATAAAGATCGCAAGCTGCAATAATCCTTGCCCAGTTGCTCAGCGCTTATATCGACATCAAATACGTGTCGATAAGAATTGGGTTCTGAAATAGACCATTGAGGAAACTTTTTGTTTAAGTTGACATTTCACATGTATGCTTGAAAACCGAGCAAAAAACTGTAGTAGAAAGGTCCGGAACATAAACCACTTATAATAGTAGGGGTTGAAGTTTTCTTAAGTTCCACAATAATATGTTCGCGTGTTCCATGAAATGTTTCCCAAAACACTTATAATACTTTGATTCAGATTAGAATATATACAATACAAAAAATATAATTACAACATTTTATTGGGTTGTTATCAATTGAAGGATAGTTTAGAAGGGTTCATTGATTTGTAAGTTCTTCAGAAAATGAAATTAAAATGTTTCCAAACAATTGAGGTATTTTATTTTTTTCATTCTGGGGTGAAAATCTGGAACGACTCTTTCTCATATTGGGCAGTCATGAATTCGGTTTTTCCAGGTCTGCAGTTTGCCAACCCCCCAGAAAAAAACTCGTCTGTTAAAAGGATTAATGAAAAAATGAGTTGAAAATTTTTATTGGCCAATAGGGGAGAATGGTTATGGAGACAATGGTATGGGAGGGAGCAAGACACATAATAGAAATGGTTGTTGTTTGACCACGATATCTTAAACGTTTAGAAATGGGTCTTTTTGAATTGGTATATCCCAGTAAACGAAAAAGGATTGAAGAGTCAGAAATGGTCAGAAATTGGATTGAAAATGATAGAGAATGATTCACTTTCGTGAATGGGAATCCTTCTGCCTGCCTGCATTCCTGAGTCTTGGATGACAAGGTGTGTTCCCACGCATGTATTTAACAGCGAATAAATGAAAAAGGATTAAAGAGTCAGAAATCTCTATCATTCTATATCAATGATTCACAATCATGAAAGTGAAACATTCTCTCTCATTTTCAATCCAATTTCTGGCCATTTCTAAAATTCTTTTTCGTTTACGGATTTGAATGTTGCTGGATTTGAATGATCCAATTGGCTATAGCACATACATATAGTTACAAGATAACAAAATAAATAACGCATGTTTACTTACCATTTCCCAATTGCCAATCCAGTTCCATACCGTGACTTTTGGCGAAGACAATGATTTCTTTAGCATTTGAATCGTCCCATCTGCCGTTAACATTTCTCATCAAAGCATTCAAATCGAAAATCATTCTTAGCCCTGCTTTTTTCGTAAACTCGTACAAATACAAAAAGTCCCGGTCTGTTAACGTAAAATTACTTAGGTCCCCACTGTCAACGCTATTTTTTTTCTCATCCGGTAATTGCGCGAAATTCGTCTGCCAAGAAAACATGGTAATTTAATAAAAGTTTATTCGAGTCCTTAGGAAAAGAGTAAATTTTTTACAGCTGAAATATACTGTACTTAATGGCAAATAAAAATGTAATGTGGTAAAATTTGTACTTTCAATTTTACTTACGTATGCTTCAAGAGATTTTAAGAAAATGTAACAATTTTTCGATTTGTTTGTACCCTCAAAACATTCCATTTAAAAGTACAGAAAATAGCTTATTCAAGTGCGAAAGTACTAATGGATACAAAATTCTAAAGTAACCAGTTTTTACACACGGTAAATCGTTTGAAACCGTCTGCAAAAGAAGACCCCTGGCTTATATGTAAATGCATATAAAAGAAGGGCCATCTTCCTTGAGTATTCAACTGTTTCTTGTAATGATCTTTTGTTAATAGTTGTTTATTAATATTCTAATAATTGAATTGTTAAAATCGTATACTATTTACAGAAAATCTCGTAATAAAAGTGCCAGATGAGCGAGAAATTTGCAAGAAATTTTTGAGAAAAACGAAAAATTTGTTACTTTGAAATAAATTCTCTTTAGAATTTAAAAAAAAAATTTGTTTGTATACATTGAAGTTATTGAAGTGGCCTTCCCATTATATGCATTTACGTATAATCCAGGGGACTGTTTGATGTTTCAAACGATTTAGCATACGAAATTGATTCGATATTGTCCAGCAATATGTTCATGTCCAGTCATTGATACGTTTACCTTATATCAATAACATTGTTATAAGGATATTTATTAGAAATTTGTTTTGATAAAATTTAAAATATCTTGTATTTTCTTCTTGAAGGAAATCCTTCCTTCAACTGTGAAAAATTTATTCCTTTCTATTAGTATACGTGAAATAAAGAACCTGATTAAAGTAGAGACAATCTGCTGAAGTACCACCTATTCGTAAATAAGCTGGACTTAAATGATGAGCAAGATTTAAAAATTTTTCATCGTGAATGGGTGAAACGGAGAAATTCCTTAGGTGAGATGAATCTAACGCCACAGATAAATACATCGTAGACGTTACGTGAATCACAGGCTGATTTGTATTAAAAGCTACAATATATGCATTGGGTTGGGAGATTCGTCTCATAATCCAAAATACGTTCACCATAAAAAATATCCAACATAGTCCAAACAGTGAGAATTTGAAAATGTACCGCATCGTGGAAACTGAAATATGTTACACAAATGCTACGTCAAGCATATTGTAAAGCTGTATTTCGCAAATTACTAATCATGTTCCTGTTAGTGATTTGATCTGTGTAATTACTTACACTAAACAGAATAAAGGGGCAGATATTAAGGGTCATGGTCAATATAGCATACTTAGAAGATTATTAAAAAATTGTTAAAAACTTTACGACTAAGACTGACAATACTGAAAAAAATTAAGAACGAAAAAAAGTCCTTATACTAAACGAAAATTTAAAATTACTTTTTGATCCAAAGTGTGGATCCTTTTCAGAAATCTAAAATCGAGTAATTATAAAAAAATTTTTTCACTTTGCATTGAAGCGTAATTTTAAATTTCCGTTTAGTGTAAGGACTGTTTTTCGTTTTTAATTTTTTAGTCATACTTGTAAAAAAGCTGCACATATAAAAATAATATACTTTCTAAAAATGTTGATTAATTTTTAATATAACTTTTTAATTCGATGGTCACATTGGTTTTATACATGTACATAAATACACTATTTCTATACAACCAATTCATTAATAATCTTACATATGTCAATATATTTCGGACATACATATTGAATTAGTTACTTGTTCCTTAAATAATTAAAACTTATTAATAAATACTACAAACAAAGTTTTAGCTCTTTGATAAATACAATTGGTACAAATTGATCTAGTTATTTGTATGATATACAAATGCAATACATAAATATTTCAGCTAATGTCATACATCATGGAAAGATTTCTTTACCACTGACATATTAAATATGAAGTTGACACTAATAAATTTAATATTTAGAGAATATGTATTACTTCAATTTCCTGTAAGGTTCAGTTTTTAAGGGTCCTCGAGCAACCTGTAGGGGGTAGTAAGACGAATGTCAAAAACTTAAAACCTTTAGATTGAATAATTCTTTAGAAGTGGATTTCTTATCACGATAGTTACCGTGTAAAATAATATGATAAAGATTTTTTCACCCGATATGAATAAAGTATTACTATTTAATTTTATTATTTCTACACAACGAATTTTTAACACGTCACCCGGTTGCCCTCATGACATAAATTCTTTTTAAGAACATTTTTAATAAAAAATGCATTAAAATTCCAATATCACAGCTCAAAGTTTTTCTCGCTTTTTGATATTCTCCTTACTCTGCTTCAGTCGTCGAGAGCCCTTAAGCATTTTTATCTAATATTTGATAATTCTATGGCTTAAAAAAATACACTTTTTGTCATCGCTTTTTGAAACAATAAGATTTATCAATACAACTTGGACAGCAAAGGTAAATGTTGAAAAAGAGTAGGAAGTGACTTTATCTAGTATTTTTTAGCACTAAAATAAAAAAATATATATAATTACTATAATGTCAAAAGATATAAACTATATACAGGTTTTAAGATAAGACGAAAATAATTTATTAGTTTTTGTTTTCATATTTCGTTGAACCTGTCATTTAAGCTCATATGTGTATATAAAATCGAAAAATTTGTAAAATAAATTAACATTATAAATAATATAATGTTCGTAGGTAAAATATTATTGCTATATTGGTTTCACTACTCACACTTATAAAACAATATATAAAAAAGACGTTTTTTAGAATAACATATGTAACATCTACAGGCTATATGCGTTTGTTTATGTCGCAAAAGGCTCAACTTAAGGGTGCGTTCACATATGCACGCAACGCAGTATACATATGTATATAAATGTTACAAAACTCAAGCGTACCAACCTATCCTTGCGAAATTCAGGTTGCGCTTTGATCTAGTGATTTATTTACTACTGTTTCATTACGTGCTCGGTGCTCTCCATCAGTGGATACTGGATATGAGTAAAATTTCCTCAAAAAAAGTGTTTAAAGAAAAACGGCTGCTGGTATAAGCACTAGATGAAGTACTAGAAGTAATAAAGCAATCAGCCAGTCTAAATGCAGCATTTGCCTTTACGTTTAACTGGTTTATACACGTACGTCACTTGAAAAAAAAAAAACATGATAAACAATAACAAGACATAAAACAAATAGCCAATTTACAGCTTTCGTTTCAATATTTTTGTCTTGAATATATCGTATAGGCGAAATATCTGATGTACATATCGCCAATTATGCGCTAACGAGGCTGTTGAATCTACTGTGCTGTGCATTGTGTACAATATACGCACGGAGCTCATTCTCAGACAGCTGCCGTTATTAGGTCAGTATATGTATGTGTGTACAAGCGAATCAAATCCAATTTAAATGTTGTTCTTTTTTACTAACAGCGCCGGTGATTTGATGAAATTGAACAGATGCATATATGATTGATAGACTTAAAAATAAACATCTTATGAATTATAATTTATTAAATAAAATAGTGTGCGAAAGAGGAACAGATAGAACTAGGTTAGGATTTATGCAGTTTAATTGCTTTTCACGATTAAACATATAAGTAAGAAAACGATAATTGCTAATTATACCATTCATACCAAACATCGTAAATTGAAGTATCCATTTCTACTTGTATTTCAATAGTTTTATGCAACTTGAAATTAAAAAAAAAATTATTAATTAATGTTCAACAATTGAAGATTAAACCTTGCCTGTAAACATTTAAGTAAACGCTTAAAAAACCAAATTAATAAGAGATTATATAAATTAAGATTAAAAATAGAAAGTAACAGATATTTAGCTATTCACATACGCTGTAGTCCTAGTCATAGCAAATAAACAAATTAGAAATTAAGTTTCCAATTTTAATTAGAAGTAAATGTTTAAGAAAGCTCTGCCTTTTAAATGTGACATTACATTTTTCAAATTGTAAAATATATCTATATTTACCCCAATTTCCATTTTTTACATTTATTTTTAAATATTGTTTCGAGTGAAAAATTATTAAACATTAGTGTCACTTTAAAACAACAATTACCGAAAATTGTTTTTACTGATATTATACAGTTTCATGGAATGTAATTTTGGTAGGAATAACGTTAAGTTTATAACATTTTGACATTCCAATATACTGCATTTTATTCATTTAAACAAGGTTCACTAAAAGTTTGCACTTTTGGAATCAATGATAATAAATGAAATCATTTTCTAATACGAATATAAATATATAATCTTTTTAGATTTTTAGAAAGGCAATGATTATAACGTAAAATGTTGTTTACAGCCTCATCATTGCGAGTTCCTCTTACAATATGATAATGAAATGATAACTTTGTAATTAAAACATTTCAATACAATAAATTAGTATAGGATACTGCGAGTTAATTTAATCAAGCTACTGAAATATGGTCATTTTAAAGTTGTCGATATATTTTTTATATTTAATTTATAAAGTTTTAGTTTGAGCTAGTTATACCGTATTTAAGTTAAAGAGTTACTTTATTTTACTTCATTATTGGTTAATGTAACAAAATTTATTTTATTGTAAACAGATTATATACATGTTGATGTTCATGCACGAAAACAATGTACTTGTAGCGAGAGAAAATTAAAATTTTTAAATTAAATTTTAAAGTGGAATTTTTATTTATTTAATTAATAATTATAAAAAATATTACAGATATTCATTGAGCCTTGAGGCAAAATTCAGTCAAAATGAACGGTATTATGCCAGAAATGGAGCAAATCATCAGTCAGCTCGAAAGAGGAACTGTGGTCACAAAATTCTCTGCAAGGAAGACACCTGAAAAGAAAACCTTGCTTATACGCAGAGAAACACGTCAACTTGCATGGGCTAGAAGCTCCTCAGTTAGACCATTCGATGGATCAGGTATTGAAAACTAATTTTGACTATAGAAAATTTGTCACTTGAAACGGATGAAATTGTATTAAAAAATCACTTTTTCCAAAAGTAAAAAGCAAAAAAACAATTACAAATTTCAACCGCAATTTTATTATGTTTTCTAAATCATTTGACTACTTAAGAAAGCAAAAAGTCATTTACTTTATTCTTTAATTTTATATTTATTCTACTGTAAATTATGAACAAATGTTTAAGTTAGTTTCATGTTTTAAAATATGGGTTAATAAATTATTACTACTTTACATTTAATTTAACATTTACAGTTGAAATTAGAGAAGCTAAGGAAATAAGGATAGGAAAAAATTCAAAAGATTTTGAAAAGTGGCCAGAAGATACGAAGAAAATAGAAAACATGAGATGTTTTGTCGTTTATTATGGATCTGAATTTCGACTAAAAACTCTCTCGATAGCAGGTATATAAAACAACTAAAAGAAAATAAACCGAATCCGAAAAAGTTATTAACATTTTTCCACTATTTTTTTAGCCCTCAGTGAAAAAGAATGTGAGCTTTGGGTGAAGGGTCTTAGGTATTTAATGCACGATACAATCTATGCTCCCTACCCTTTGCAAGTTGAAAGGTGGCTAAGGAAAGAATTTTACGGAATGGAAAATTCTCGAGGAATGTACGTAAAAATACAATTCTTATTTCATTAATTTATTAAGTAAGTTTATTCATATATATATTCGATTTATTCGATTTATTAATTTTATACAGGGTTACTTTGAAAGATATAAAAGCTTTCCTGCCTCGGGTCAATTGTAAAATAGCAACAAATAAACTTCGCGAGATTTTTCAAGAAGTTGATACTAAGAAAAGAAGTGAAATTGGATTTGACGATTTTGCTAGTCTTTATCATAAAATCATGTTTGATGTAAATGTAAGTATACACACACACACATATATGTAGAGAGAGAAATGTTGGTCATTTGATGAGTATATTTTTGTTACTGTTCTTTTATTTCATTCATATATTTTTTAATTATTTATTTTCATATTTTACTGTTAACTTGTCTTATTTTATTTTGTTTGATAATGACTATTTTTTTTTATTTGTTTGTTTTATTAGCTGATGAAGTCACTAAATAGAAGTTTCATTATTTTCAAACAGCCTTTCCTATAATCAATAAAATTGGTAATTATTTAATGAAATATATTATTATTCTGTTATCATTATATTTATTCGAGTAGTATTATATTACTTAAAATCAACACTATACCGTGCACAAAACGATATGGTCGATCAAAACAATCTGGAAGGTTCGTGTACAAGAGAAAAAAGCTCAGGAACCATAAAAAGTCCATACATTTATAAAGAGCATAGGAAGGAAATGCTACAATTATATACCAGTAAAAGTGTATATGCACATACCAAAGAATAAATAAATAATAATTATTATTATAATTATTTATTAACAGAAGAACACTTTATTTAGACTAATGTAAATAATTAACATGAACGTTAGTTCTAATTTCGGACATTGAATGATTATTTTCAGAATGCGGCAGATTGGAGTAAGTTACAAGAATACTCAAAGTCAAAAACTACAATAACTTTGCAAGAATTTCAAAATTTCTTGGTGAACGAACAACAAGATCCAATGGGAAGCGACGAGGCATTGGTTTCTACATTCATTCGCGACTATTTGCAGGATCCACAAAGGGACGTACAAGAGCCATACTTTGCTTTTTCAGAGTTCATTGCTTTCCTTTTCTCGAAACAAAATGATATTTGGAATAACGAATACGATCAAGTCTATCAAGATATGACGAAACCAATGGCAAATTATTGGATTGCTTCATCGCACAATACGTAAGAATACGATCGAATCAAATTCTACCATTATCTTCTGTTAACAAGAAATCGGTGGATCTTTAAACCATGTATTTGTAGGTATTTAATGGGAGACCAACTGAGCAGCGAGAGCAGCTGCCAAGCCTATGTTAGAGCATTAAGAAATGGTTGTCGCTGCATAGAACTCGATTGCTGGGACGGACCTGATGGAATGCCTTTCATCTTCCATGGACATACATTAACTACAAAAATAAAATTCCTCGACGTTATTAAAACCATCAAAGAACATGCCTTTGTCACTTCCGAGTAAGAACCTATTTCTTCCCAGACATGATGAATGTAATTATTTTAATTTTTTCATTACCCTGCATGAACTTTGCGATTCAGGTATCCTGTTATTCTTTCAATAGAAGACAATTGCACTTTGCCGCAACAAAGGAAAATGGCTGTGGCGATGCAAGAAGTCTTCGGCGACGCACTTCTAGTACAGCCAGTTGATAAGAATGAATTAGCTCTACCCTCGCCGTACGCACTGAGACGGAAAATTATATTAAAACATAAAAAGCTTCCGGATGGCGTCGATGAAAGCTCCTTTGTCATCCGTAACGATGACAGTATGCACGACATGGATCTCAGAAATTCGGTGAAAAATGGCATCCTCTATCTAGAGGATCCAGTCAACAACGAGTGGAATCCGCATTTTTTCGTTCTGACGCAGCACAAACTTTTTTACACCGATACATTTTCAAAGACACAGGATCCAGAACCTGACGATGAAGAAGACTGTTCATTTAGAGCTCTCAACAGTGTAAGCATTTCTGATTCATTACAATTACAACATTTGTCCTATATAAGCATAAAATTAAACAAATTTTATATGTATATATATAGAGTGTGCCGAATGATGAACTTCATTTTGGCGAAACGTGGTTCCATGGTAAACTGATCCGAAGAAGGGAAGAAGCTGAGGAACTATTATTGAGGTATTCCCATTTAGGCGACGGAACTTTTTTAGTCAGACAATGTGTTACATTCGTCGGTGATTACTGTTTGTCCTTTTGGAGAAAAGGAAAAGTTAGACACTGTCGCATCAAATCGAAACAAGAAATGGGACAAACATTGTATTATCTCATAGATACAGTTTGTTTCGATAGCTTATACAGCCTCATCACTCATTATCGCACTCATCCTCTGGTAGCTCAGGTAAGTTTCAAACTATTTTAAAAACATAATTATAACGATTTATGTTAAATTCGATGTCAACCAATCACATCCATACATTATTTGTACGGAACTTTGTTCTTAGGAATTTTTAATGACGTTACAAGAACCCATTCCTCAACCAAGTAAACACGAGGAAAAAGAATGGTGGCTCCCAGAGTGCACACGGACAATGGCTGAAGATTTACTCAAACGCGTGCCCACGGACGGGGCATTTTTAGTTAGACCGACTGAAAAAGAGAGTAGCCCATATGCTCTGTCTTTTAGGTGAGTTATGAGAAACTTGAATAAATGAAATCATTGTGGTTTTAAATCTATTCTTTGATTTAAAAATTTCTCAATCTATACAAGTTTTTACATCTAACGAAATAAGCATTCAGAAATAACTTCATTTTCAAGAAAAAATAAAATGCCAATATTTAAAAATTTAGAGCCGAAAAGAAAATTAAGCACTGTCAAATTAAACTGGAAGGAAGGTTGTACACAATTGGTACCGTCCAGTTCGAGAGTCTAGTTGAACTAGTTAATTACTACGAGAGACATCCCCTTTACAGAAAAATTAAATTGACGTATCCTGTTAATGAAGAAATTGTAAGGAGAACAGGACTGGTAAGCGAAATTTATTTTCGAGACAATATTTGTAGAATAATAAATATTTATTTGTGTTGTTAATATTATCACTAAAATACTACTAATTACTCGTGTCCTTAATTAATTATTATAAACTAATAGTAGCGTGGATCTTTAAGCAGGATGTTGATGATGACTCAGTATACGGTTTTCCTGGTTATGTAGATCCATCATCTTTTACCTCAAAGGTTTGAAAATTAATCATTTTAATGGACATTTTACAATTACATTGGTTTATCTACATAGTTATAATTTGTATCCGACCAGGTTACAGTTAAAGCAATTTACGATTATAAAGCAAGAAAGGATGACGAATTAACGTTTGTGAAGCATGCCATAATAACCAATGTCAATAAACAAAACGGCGGATGGTGGATAGGGGATTACGGCGGTAAAAAGCAACACTGGTTTCCAGCAAATTTTGTCGAAGAAATTGAAACCCCAGAAAAACCAAACGAGGTGAGTTTTCCTATTCTTGCGAGTTACAAAATATTCTGCATTTGATATGGCTTGTTGCTTGTTTTTCGGTTTTACTTTTTGGTGTTTACTTTTTGGTGTCTGCAGTCAACGTCAGATTCGATGTTACTTGGAAGCCTGCAAAAGGGTTCTTTAGATATTATGGGTGCAGTCGTCGAATTGGCTGCTGGTGAAAGACCTGGTTTAGAATGGATTCTACGAATCCAAAGTCCGAGTATGTGTTCGGTTTTTGAAGCAGCGACACCCTCGAAGGATTCCGCTCTCGAGTGGATTACTCAGATTCATGAGACAGGACAAAGTGCAAGCGCTAGGGTAAATTACATTTCCTTATTTTCATTAAATGGCACTCGATAAAAATGAGATAATAATGTAATACGTGGGTAATAAACGTACATTTTCTCCGTAATTCACTTTAGGAAAATCAACATAAAGAAATGGAAAGAGCGTGGCGAATAGCAAAAGAATTATCAAATCTAATCGTATATTGTCGATCAGTCGCATTCAATGTGGAACGAATACGTATAAAGGGCTTCGTTTTTAATGAAATGAGCAGCTTCCCCGAAACTAAAGCCGAGAAACTAATGTGCCAGCAGGAAAGCAAGCTATTCATCAAATACCATCAGGTGCAATTCAGTCGAGTCTATCCTAAAGGGCAGCGTATCGATTCGTCGAATTACAATCCTGTTCCAATGTGGAACTCGGGCTGCCAAATGGTGGCACTAAACTATCAAACTGGCGACAAGCCCATGCAGCTAAACCAAGCCAAGTTTCGCGAAAACGGCAACTGCGGTTATCTCCTAAAACCGGATTTCTTCTTCCGCGAGGATTTCAATCCGTTCGATAAAAATTCTCCCATCGGCGTTGACGGATTGAAAATCAGTATGCGAGTGATAGGAGCACGGCATCTGATAAAATCTGGTCGAGGAACTACCAGTCCATTTGTACAAATTGAAGTCGTTGGAGCAGATCCCGATGCTGGCGTAAAATTGACTACGAAAAC
Source organism: Trichopria nigra (assembly GCA_030522945.1). Lineage (NCBI taxonomy): Eukaryota > Metazoa > Arthropoda > Insecta > Hymenoptera > Diapriidae > Trichopria > Trichopria nigra. The sequence goes on along the minus strand of JAPYZR010001354.1, from coordinate 21,009 downwards.
CATCAGTACTGTTATCAATTTTCATTACTATCTTTCCAATAAGCGAGATCGCGTGCAAAATATTTAACGAGCATTCGATTTGTTTCCACTTTTGAATGAAAATTGGCTAAAATTTATTCGAAAGTGAAAACAAATCGAGTGCTCGTTGAAAATTTTGCACACAATCTCGTTTATTGGGTTACTAAGTAGTTATCAGAATTATTTATACATGTTCAATTGATTTTTAGCTGACAACGGTTTCAATCCAGTGTGGAACGAGTTGTGCGAATTTTACGTAGCTAATCCGTATTTGGCCTTTTTACGGTTTCACGTCCAAGACGAAGATATGTTTGGAGATAGTAATTTCATTGGACAAGCTACTTATCCCGTATGTATTACGAATCGACAGTTATTTATACCCCCACCGATTCTAATCTTACATAATTTTTGATAATTATAATTAGTTAATTTAATAATTATAATTATGGAATATTTAAATTTGTACGTATGTCTATTTTTTCTGCTGTAGATGAGGTGTCTGAGGACGGGTTACCGATGTGTACCTTTAAAAAATAGCTACAGCGAGGATCTTGAACTTGCATCACTGCTCGTACATATCAAGATAACAAGTTCAGTAGTGTAAACGCATCTACCAGTGCTATTTCTTGCATTCGAAGAAAGAACGAACGCCCACTCCGGTTACGTCTCTCTTCTCAAGCAACTTATATGTTGTCGCATATTTCAGTGCCTTTACAAGGTACGATTGTATAGAAATTATTATGCAAGTCACTTTTTTATATATTGTTTTAACTTGTATGTTTATATATAGTAGAAAGATCAAAAGGCAACGAATTTTACGATAGGACTATTTTAACTCGCGTTTCTCTTCGAGTTCAAGTCATTTTTAACAGCATAACATACGTAATAGCAATTAAACGACAAATGCACAAACCTATTTTAGACCGGTTACCCGGTGATAAGATAATACATTTCGATGCAAGCGGGCATTTTGAGCACTGCGATGACAAGTGCGGTGTTGACCTGCAGAAGGGGAATTTCATAACCTATATATATGACAAAACGTAGAAAGCATCAAACTATGAAAAAAAGATTTTGCATGCATAAGCTCGAGGAAAATTGTAATTTATGGAAGCGTCAATTAATATTCTGATATAGATAAACATTTTGCAGGAAAGACGTCAAATGTAATAGTGGGATAAAAAGCTGGTTCTACTATACTTTTATTTACTATACTGTTATGTAAAAAGTTTGTTATTCCTCGTGCCTTTTTATATAATATATATTTTTTTTAACATTTGTAACGGTAGTTTCATTTTGGGCTTCCGATGACAGCTCAGCTGGTATGTAAGGGTCGAATGCAGGACCAAAATTTTGCTATTACCTCCGGTAGGGAGTCGTTCGGCAGGGACACTCGTTCAAAGGTTTCGGTATAATTGTGCAATTCCAATTTTTAAAAATAATTTATTTACAATGAATTTTAAAATTTTTATGTATTTACATCATACGCATTGTCAAGTTCGAGTAGCTTTATGTAATATCATATATAATGTAGACTTATAGCGAGCGCTTCCACGTCGTTAGGTTTAAAATTACGCATTTTTGCAGAATCACAGAAAAATGTGTATTGTGTCAATAGTAATGTATTTATTAATCACTGCCTTAAAATTTCTGGAGATATATTGAAAATTCAATAGAAAAGTAAATAAAAAATGAACGTGGACCGTTTAAATATGTATACATAAGTATACATGCAGCTATCGGCAGTTCAAATCGGAAATGTTTGAATTAAACTCATACAATTAAACCGAGAATATTTTTGGAAATTTTTTTAATTACAACGAATACAATATATAAATGTAACGTACGATACTGCATAGTTGTACGATGTTGACTTTGATCAGTGGATCCGAGAGAGAAACATAACAAATAGTCGAGCAAATACATTTATAAGAAATATGCATTTTTACTATATGTTTTTGTGAAATAAAGTCTATTTACCAAGTAATCGAAAGATTCGTACAATTTTCTTAACATCAAGTCCAAGGCGATACTGATTTTAGTTGAAATATTTCCAGAAGCTGGTGACGTTTTCTGGAACCAAATTCAGACCCAGAATCTTAATCAGAGTCATTGGGTAACTAATTTTTATTGGTTGATTCATTAGGTACCGGTGTTTTGTATCTTGCGCAGCTATTATGATAGAGTCGAACTACAAGCATGCATTTATACCGAGAGTATTTTAAGTGTAGTATATATAATTACCTGGTAAATTTTCATATCATTAGAATAACATATCCGAATTGGATATACTATATACAATATCGTTAATATAAATGTTAAAGAGTAAAGGTACCAGATGATGAAAAATTACATCGCAAAAAAAACGGTTTTTCGAGTTCCCCCTCTCTACTACTTGGCGGATATATTCCAAAAACTAATCAGTTCTAAGTTAGGCCAGGGCATATTCAAAAACAGTTTACGAAAGCATTTCTGTTGTTTCGTTCGTGAGTTCCAGCGCGTACAAATTTTCGCGTAACGAACGTGCGTACGTATTAAAAAAAAAAAAAATTTGACCTTGATATAACCTTGACAAACAACCTTGAGGTTACGGTAAAGGTCACCAGTTAATCCTCCCGGTACGAACCATATGCAACTCTTGTCCGTATAAGGTTTGCCATTATTCGATGTGCTTTGCGAGATTCATCGCCCTTATTCAATTTCCGGAATAAAAAAATAATAGGGGTTCCCATTTAAAAAATTAAAGTTGACCTTGAAATGACCTTCGAAGTCAGCGACTAATTCGTTGGATCAAACCCTACAACTTTTATCAGAAACATTTTCTCGGAAAATGCGATCGTGGTCACTTTTTGAGGGGGTATCGGTACTTTTGTTACACCCTGTATATATATATATATAATGTATATATATACAGGGTGTCCCAGAACTGGAGGATAAACTTTCATCAGGAGGCGATTCTTCGTGAAATTTGAAATCAAAAAGTCCTTTACCAAAATTCGATCAGACGCATAGAATTTGAATGGCGAGCAATTGAAGTTTAGAAGAAAAAAAATTATTGTTTTTGCAATAACTCGGCTCATTTTCAACCTGTATTAACGAATGAGGGTGCATTTTAAAGCTTTTTTCAAGCCCAACAATTCCCATTTAAGAGCATATTATTTGAGATGAATATTTCGTTAGTTATGGCCTCATAAAGGGAAAAAATTGCATTTTTTTATGGTTTTTCGCGTCTAACTCATTCCGGTAAATAGCTAGCGAAATATCACATTAAAACAAAGTTGTAGAGCTTGAAAGGACGAAGAATTTGCACCCTCTCACGTTTCATTTCGATAAAAATTGAGTCCATGGGGAGACGTTAAATCTTAAAAAATTGACGAAAACGGATTTGGCATTGGTGGAGCGCGTTTTTCTCTAATTTTCTGAGATTTAACGTCTCCCCACGGACTCAATTTTTATCGAAATGAAACGTGTGAGGGTGCAAATTTTTCGTCCTTTCAAGCTCTACAACTTTGTTTTAATGTGATATTTCGCTAGCTATTTACCGAAATGAGTAAAACTCGAAAAACCGCAAAAAAAGGCAATTTTTTCCCTTTATGAGGCCATTACTAACGAAATATTCATCTCAGATAATATACTCTTAAAGGGAAAAAAGGGTTATATATATATATACAACGTACAAACCTTCTCTAATTAAATGACGAAAATAGTTTGTTATAATAATATAATTGATGTACTGGAACTATTGACTATAGTAAAGTCCCAAGAGAATCAATATTTTTGTTATTATTAGGGCCCGAATAAAGTTGTATTTTAAAATTTGATTGAGTAGTTTTATGTGTTCATTTTAGATCTTTAAAATCGGTTTGAAATCAAGTTCTAACATTCTTGCGGAATGTCTAAGAAATAGGCATTAAAAGTAGACGAAATGTTGATAAAAATGTGAGAAACTATTAGGCATTTGTTAGACAGTTCTATTAGGTATTTTTTATACATTTGTTATGCAATTTCTGGTCAATTTATGCTACAATATTTCGGAAATAATAAATCCGTTTTGTTTGTAGCTAATATATTTTATATAAGTTTATAGAACTTATATAAAATTTAGATAACAATTTAAAATGTTGTTTTCGCATAGGACGTGTACTGTAGTGTTTTAGAGAATTTTACCAATATTTGTAATCAGTTAAAAGCGACTTTTTAAAAATTTAGAAAAAAAGTTAAAAGTAAGAAAGCTAGGTCTTTTTACGTTTTCTACATACTCTCAACTTATTCCTGCAATCGTTTGAACTGCCGAGATTCGATAATTGTATTCGGAAAAGAATTAAGAGCCCTCTAAAGCCAATTGATAAAAAATTGATAAAACACATACGAAAATTTATTGTTAGTTATTTGATTCACTGAGCTACAATGGAATTTCTCTTTATTCAAAAACATACAAAATTTTGCATTCGGAAAAAAACATATAATTTTTATAATTATATAAATTTCTTTTACTTTTAAAAACTACTAGCAAATGTAAAAATAACCGCGTTATATAACATTTATGTGATTAATGATGTTTTTAATACTTTCTTTTTTGTAGTGTCAGTTAAGAGAAATTTAATTGGTATATTTTATGTTTTTTTTTTTTTGTAAAAAAAATCGGGATGTTTTCTGATCGTTGACGTGCATATCAATACATTTACAACGTATATAAACGAAATAATAGTTATTTTAGTTGAATTTACTACATTTACTGCTAGAAAATCCCAAGTATAGTTGTTTTATGTATATATACTTTTATATCAATGTTATATTGAAAAAATTTGTTCTATTTCAATTATACTGTCATATTATCCCATTTAACGAGTAACAACATAATGGAATACCAAAAGTTAACAGCGGCGAATCTCGTAATGGAATAGTGCACTGCAAGGAAACCCATTTCAGTTACGAGAGGCGGAAAACGAGTCGTGCGACACCTGTCGGAGTCCACACTTACTATGGCATATATCATATATCATATATATAAATTGACCATGATATTTTAAGAAATAAAATAAATTTAAAATTAAAAAATGTTTGAATAAACTTTTTAAGTATAACCATGGAATTGCAATTCCAACGACGAATCTCATCTCATCAATCACACCATGGATTGTCCAATATGAATATAAAATATGCATGAAGGCTAAATAAAGGACAGTATATATATAGATGACATAATTAAGGTTATCTAAAAACGCACATTTGTTTTTTTTTTTTCTTTTTCTCCAATCTTCATTATTTATTAATCATGCTTATTGGATTACATCTTACAAACGTTCATCATCAATATTTGTTTGTTCACATCATCACTTTATACGTATTAGGGCTGCATTCGCCTGTACATGATGCACATACAAACATACAATATGACGCATCTACAATATACAAATAAATGTATTACATTTTTTTTCTTTTTAATAATTATAATTAATATTTTGCCAACGTTGTCGCTGGCACGACGCTTGCTAGAAATTGCGTAAAAACACGTAAAAAAGCTTAGACATTAAAAAGAAGAACAAACTAAAGAAAAGACACTTAGGAATGGATTTCGCTCCCTCCGTCGCTTTCATCTGTTTCTCCATTGTTCTCATCCATTTTATTAAAATGACCGGCGTTCGTAACCGGACTTTTCGTAAAATAAACACATTCTCGATGCCTGCTTTCTGCGCACGCAATAGTGATGATAATATCAATATAATAATAATATTTATAATAATATTGATGATGATGATGATGATGATACGATGATGACGATGATGAGCGATGACGCTGATGACGGTGACGATGAACGATAACGATGATAACGATGATGACAATGAGCGATGACGATGATGAATGCTGATGATGATGGGAGGACTGGGAGGAGAAAAGAGATGGCGTTATGGTGAGACAAAGAAGAGGTGTGTCCTGGTTGGATTTGCATATGTTTTTTTTTTTGTTTTTTTTTTTTTTTTTTTTTTTTGTTTTTATCATCGGTTCATCGCCATTAAAACGTTTAATTTCTATCGACTGAAATATTCTATAAACTAACATCCTCCTCGCAGCGTTCTCGACATGGCTCTCGCCGGCCCGATATACTTCGCACGGCCATCGCAATCTGGTCCGCTAACTCTACTGAATTTTTTTTCTTTTTTTTTAATTTCCTAATACGTAATAAAGTATATTACCCATATCGATTCATTTCGTCTTTGCCACTATAGTATATATAGCTGCACCTCGCGAAACAATGGTTCGGAGTCCGTTCCGACGTGTCCGTTGTCGTGTCAGTGTCGACGGATATCGACGCGGTCATATGATCACCCCTGCTGCGTGCTCGTTTGCAATCACAGCTAGACTATAACCAACGAGAAAATCTCCGGAATACGGAGGCCGATGTTGAAAAATGCAATGAAATTATGAATTAAACAAAAAAAAAAAAAAAAAAC